>JACJUY010013307.1:3237-20079 GCA_014220935.1 Platorchestia sp. MABIK | reverse complement strand
GGTAAAAACTCCAAATGCGTTATTAACTTTGGCAAAATCGCCAAAGCGACAGCTAAATAGTCTATGAACGAAGCTGTCGTTAAATGAGTTTATTATTATTAATAACACATTAAAGGTTATCACCCAAAAAAGCGAGACTGGAATAGTGAAAACTTAAATCGCTATGAACTTGACATCAGTTTCAATATGGCGGCGACCGTAGAACATTTGCAAAACCGTAGGAGTGAATACCGTAGATTTAAAATCAGAAAATTTTTCTAACGAAATGTTTTTGGGTAAGAACCTTTATTGTGTTATTAACTAAAACATCCTAGAAGTGGGTTCAGGCTCCGCGGGGTTGGCAAATAATAAATTACAAAGTACCCAAACGAACTCCAACAGCTCCCGCTCAAGCGTAAACTTACTGGAACTGTTATGGGAAAAGAAAAATTTAAAGGTTTAATAACGCGAAAATAACGTATCAGCGAGCAGAATATCATTCTTTAAAGCGATTTTAAATGTGTTCCTTTAGTGATTCATTAGCAAGGAATTTTTAATTTCCGAGAAAGGCTTAAACTCAATATTGATCATTTTTCCTTGATGGGAATATCTTCACTGATATTGACATATGTGTGAATGTTTCAACATTAACGACTTAATATTGCAACTAAAATCAACCTCTTAGAAAAAGAAAAGAAAAACATCTTATTTCCAATAAAGTATAACATGAAAAGTTGATACATTGGTTTTTAAAACACCTTAACATTAAACATCCTTATCTGACAACACATTGGTATCGTAATCCTCGTGTAAAATGTTGAATCAAAAAATGATTGATTGAAAAGCACATCAAAAATGAGTTCCTTTCCTTTGCCTAATCTGATTTTGACAGTGCATTTGAACATAAATTACTAAGAGAACACAATTCTCGTAACGCTTAGTTGAAATATGTATTCGTTTGCGCACATTTAAATTGAAATAAGAGCAAAAATCGCGTTTAAATACCTTAACACAGAGACCCTTAATTGCTATTCAAACATGGTTATCGCAATACCCATGTTAATTAAGTGTTGAGACAAATGATTTTGATCCTTAATTGCTTTTTATACATGGTTATCGTAATACCCATGGTAATTGTCGAAAACATGATTCGGGGAAAAGCACGAAAAATGAGTTCATCTCTGTCGCGGTAGTCGGATTCTGGTAATGCATTTAAAATACAGGTAACTAAGAAAAGCATAATTCATGTTACGCATTGAATGGATTGGCAGAACTTTGTTGTCATTTTATCCAATCTTGTTTGGAGCCTTACCTTTGCATAAAATTAGTGATGTACCGATGTATCGGTATCAGCAAGTATCGGTCATTTTTACTGGTATCTGTATCGGTATCGGCCAAATCCGGCCAATACTTTACCGATACTTTCCCATAATACGTATTTTACCATAAAAATGAAAGTCATAAATCATGAGAGTATAAGTATAATCAAATAAAGGCCTATTCATACCTAGTAAATTAGTTGGCTAACTGTTGAATTACAGCGTTTAATCAGGCCCGCTAACTGGATTTATTACTTTGAATTCCCAATGAGTCACGTACGGTCAGTAAGTGAGAGCTATGTTCCATGAATAGTTAAACACAGTAACGACGTAAAATTATTATACTTTTACATCTAAAACCTAAATACAGTGGTGCCTCGAGATACGAGCAGCCTAACAT
This sequence comes from Platorchestia sp. MABIK, assembly GCA_014220935.1. Lineage (NCBI taxonomy): Eukaryota > Metazoa > Arthropoda > Malacostraca > Amphipoda > Talitridae > Platorchestia > Platorchestia sp. MABIK. Next base: position 18,381 of record JACJUY010013307.1, on the reverse strand, counting down.
ACTCGTTTTTTGAGATACGAGCCGGAGCTCGGGCCATTTTTTCGTTCAAGATACGAGCCCAAATCCTAGATACGAGCCGTGTTTCAGGAGCGTCCCGCTAGTTGGCGCGCAGGGTCGAGCATCTCTCGCTCAGTCGCACATGTTACCCGCTTGAGTCAAAGTGTGGCTTGAGCGCTGTACTCTTTTCTGCTTTATTTTTGCGTGATTACTGAACTTTTTTGTGTGTTATCATGGAGCCGAAGAAAGTGAGTGCTAAGGACAATGGTGACAGGAAGAGGGGATGATGTTGATAGAACTAAAGCAAGAAATAAATGGAAAAAATGACCGTGGCGTACGAGTGATTGAACTTGCGAAGATTTATGACCGTAGTACATCGACAATTTGTACGATTTTGAAGCAAAAGGATGCCATCAAGAGTGCTACACCAGCAAAAGGGACCACAATTCTTCCTCAATTAAGGACAACTATCCACGAGGAAATGGAAAAGCTTCTGCTCGTGTGGCTGAAAGAGAAGGAGTGGGCGGGAGATAGTGACGGAGACGGTAATATGCGAGAAGGCACGGAGTATTTATGCCAACTTAATGAAGAAAGAAGCATCAACTTCTAAAGAAGTATCAGAAGAAGCGTTTAAGGCAAGCCATGGCTGGTTTGTTAATTTTAAGAAGAGAACTGGCATCCATTCAGTGGTGAGGTATGGCGAAGCTGCGAGTGCGGACGGTAAAGCAGCCGATACACAACATCCATGATTTCGTTGCGCTTGTTGCGAGGGAAGGCTACATCCCGCCTTGAAAACAAATCTTTATTCATAATTTACAAAGGTTTGGGGATTTTTCATAGGTCCGAAACGGATGAAATCGAATTCAGTTATCTTAAATGGGAGACATTTGTTTGTGATACGAGCTGATTGACTTATGAGCTCGGGTCTGGAACGAATTAAACTCGTATCTCGAGGTACCACTGTAGTTTGATCCAATTTCCATTACTCAAAGAATATGATAAGCTAACACAAATCAAACCAATTAAATAAAGTTGAAGGTGCATTTTAAAGTTTTTGTAAATTTTATTAAGAAGTAGCTGAAAATTCTATTTTAATTTAGCTTGTAAATTGTCAAATATTGCGAAGCTAATAATTTTATTGTAATTTAGCATGTAAATTGCCGTAAATTATGAATCCTGCATTTTTATTTTATTTTAAGACGTTAGAAATATTCACGAACTGTTGTGTTTTACGCTTCAGCTACCCTAGGTCGTGTTTGAATAAACGTTACAAAGAAGGGTTCGTTTGGCCAACGATCACCTTCGCAAAAGAACCGTCATCACAAAATACATTCGCGTCGATAAGCACAGCAGATGCTTAGCTCTACGAACATCGCTCAGACATCGCATCAAACCGTCAACCTCGAAAAGCATCGTTTAAAAGCTTCGCCCACCCTGATACCCCTCTCTGGGAGAGCCACGTCACCAACGTCTGAAGAAAGCTGTGTTGCCGGACATTCCCATTTCTCTTCACATATTTCAACTCTTTCCGTAGACACTTAGGGTCTTGTTCATTCTCTATAAATTACTTGTTAATTAAAATGTAAACTTAATTCAATCTAATTATCTGACGACACTTGCTATTTCCGGTAATAATTAACGTAAAGTATCGTGAATGAGAACGCGTTTGTTCTCAGGCGTAACTGAGACGCCGAAGCTGCCCCTTTCTGGGAGGCTGCGAGACATTAGCTCGACAGCCATACAAAGTGCAGGACGTGTAAACGCCTCGCTCTGCCCTCTGGGCAAGCGAAGGCACTGGCAGTTATATTCATTGAAGTCACGTAATTGACTTATTTATCAGTCGCCAATCTGGAATTTGAGTGCAGCTAAGTATCTATCCAACATGTCATCCACTATTATCATCCATATCTTGTTATTTTCACGTGTAGGTTTGACCGACATTCGCCATCAACGTAGAAAGTCTTATTCTGTACCTAGGACGTGTATATTAGATAATCTGTGTTTCGCTAACTGATCCAGTAACGAGGCCTCACCTCGATATGAGCTTATTATAAATAAATTCCTGTCCATCGATTGTGTCAACTAATTTGAATCGGAAGACGTCATCATTTCAATATTAAATTACTAATTTGAAAGCCTGTTTATTTAATCCCTTGCAATTACTTACCTCTTAGTTATCAGAAATAAATGTCATCTGAAAATATGAATAATTGTCGCAACATCAGAAATTTACTGAAAGATACGTCACCGGAAATAAATGACGATAAATGACTTATGAATACGATCAAAATGCTAGCAGCGATGTAGGATATGTAGGATCATTATAAACGATCTTAGAGTTGGTTGCGTGTTTGCGAATCTTTTCGGTTTCGGGGCCTATCGAATTTTAAAGTTTTCACTCCCCCAAAGTATGTATTTTGGTCTGAAAAACACGAAAATGATAATCATTTTGTGGAGAAATTATTCATTTAGTGTTCCTAACCTAACCAAGGGCATAGTTTCAAACACCTCACTGTTAATCATAGTGAAAACTTTGTGGACCCTGCAACAGGTGAACACACTCAAATGATTGAGAATGTTTGGCATAGTCTAAAAATTAAAAAAAAACGTCAGGACTAACCGACAAATGATAGATTCTTGTCTGTGTGAGTTTGCGTGGCGAAAACGTACCGAGAAACTGCAGTTTTTTCATAAAATATTAATGGATTTAGGCTTTATAAATAATTTTTCTGCATAATGGTCATCATTTTCGTGTTTTTCACACCAAAATACCTACTATGGCGAAAAAAATATTAAAATTCTATAGGCCCCCAAACCGAAAAGAGCTGCGTTTGCTGCTCCTGCACACTGTGTGTTAGTACATAGATATATTGGTTGCATTCACGCTGCTATTTCTGAAACCAAATGCTACACTAAATTACTATTTTACGCCTGTAAATGGAGAAAAAATATCATTTATAATATTTTTTAGTCGAATAATAACCTCAGTTGGCAAATAAAGATTGCTAAACAGTGAATACATATTTGTTCATACATGCTAATTGAGGTATAACACGACAATAGAGCGGAAAGATAACGCAATTGAAAAATTTTGTGAGGGAAACGAATCAAACTATGACACTAGACTGCAGTGTTACCAACTTAGCATTAATGTATGAATCTATCATCAGGAAAAATAACATTAAATGCAAAATCTAGCATTTTACAGGGCAATTTTACTCACTATATTAAATTTAGTCGTATTCAATTGCTTTCTAGCATCTATTTGTTAACTCATGGTTACTCAACGACTCGTTGAAGTTTCATCCAAGCGTAGTTGAAGTTTCATCCAAGCCTAGTCGTAGTTTTGTTCAAACCTAGTCGTAGTTTTGTTCAAACCTAGTCGAAGTTTTGTCCAAACCTAGTCGAAGTTTCGTCCAAACCTAGTCGAAGTTTCGTCCTAACCTAGTCGAAGTTTCTTCTAAACCTAGTCGAAGTTTCGTCCAAACCTAGTCGAAGTTTCGTCCAAACCTAGTTGAAGTTTCGTCCAAACCTAATCGAAGTTTCGTCCAAACTTAGTCGAAGTTTCGTTCAAACCTAGTCGAAGTTTCGTCCAAACCTAATTGAAGTTTCGTCCAAACCTAGTTGAAGTTTTGTCCAAACCTAGTTGAAGTTTCGTCCAAACCCTACATACAATGTCACGGGGAAACCACATGGTTAGTTGCTGGTTTCGTGGATTTCAGGTGGCAAAATGGATTTGCCACTGAATATACTCATCATAGCCATGTTAGTACATTGCAAGCTGGATTTGATACGTGGCGTCTACGTGGGATTTCCTATTAGCTACCACATTGGGTTTAAATAAATTTTTCCACATGGAAGGCACGTGTGTTTGCAACCTACATACTTGATTTTGAACGGCTATAAAAAACATTGCATATATAGAATAAAATTCGTTTTTTGATAAAATCGCAAAAATCCCTTTCACAGTTCATATTAAATACTGCATTTTTAACCAATTAATTACCCGTTTACACATCTGATTAGTCCCAAATTTAACTGCTATTTGCTTCTGGGTCAAAAATATATACTGTATTTTTGAAGTTTCCAGGATCGAGCTGAGATAAAAGAAATTCCGTGTGCTATAAAATCTAACATTCGCCTTTTCCAGGCTTAATTGTGTCTTATTCAGTTGCAATGCTCAATTTAAACATTTGTAATAACTAATTAGGTTATCATGGTATGCGAAATATATGCTGATAATCTGATTGAGCAAAAAATTGTGATGATTGAATTCTTTATATGCGTGTGGTACCATTTAAAAAGCTTTCGTTTGATAATACTAGAGGACAGAACACACCAATAAATAAAATGATACCCACATATGTAACTTTTTGGATAAGTTTTGACGTTTCGATTTCTAAAGCATGTGCATCTGGCAGCTGTTCAGACTTGATTTCACGGATCCCCGTCCCCTACCCCTCCTCTCAGACGCTTTGGCGCCGTGGTTAAACTTCTGTGTTCCGTCACTCGTGACCGTTACTTAGTTTAGCTCGAAACGTGATCAGTGTCAATTGTGCTCCTCTATATTCCAAGGAACATCATTCAATTCACTGTATTAGTGAATCTTAGTGAATGAAAGTGATAAATAATGAGATAAGCTTTTCACTTTCGATATTGGAAACATTAATTCTGAGCATGGTTCTGATGCGCTGCTGGTTAAGACTATATAGCGGGTAAATTACGTCCCATTACTTGCTGTTGAACAGTAGCTAATTTCGGTCATTAACATCTTATTTTAATTCAATATTTTGTCTCACAAGCACTTCGTTGTGATGGGAAGTGATAAGTTACTGAAAATTGTGTAAAATTATTATCAAGAGGAGTAATTCGTATACATGTGGAAGCCTTTCGATGGTAATGATGACTCAAGCCATTTCTCCACCTTCGCTGAAAGAATATTATAGCTTTTAACTCAAATTGTTGTACCAAACTAGTCATAATTGAAATATTATTTTTGAACGTTTTTTCTCAGACGTTTACTGTGGTATTTGAGCTAGAAAATACGAAAGCATTTTAATTTGAAAAATGAGAAATCCATCAGTACAATTATTTCTTTGTAAAAATTTATATCTTATTTCGTAATTTTCTTCGTTGACCTTTATTTTGGGGGCTTATCAGTCTTCACAATATGGATGAGGTTTGTTAGTTTAATTCATTTTGTCAATGTTTTGCCTTGATACAATAGAAATGTATAAAGAACAAATTTACACCTTCAAATACATCGCCATGTATAAACAACTATTATGTATAAATTTGAATGTATTGGAAGTGAATTGTTAGAAAGTGTTTATGCATTTGAAAGTTAAATTCATTCTTCATAGTTCATTTACATATAATCATGTTTCAAATTTGAAAATTGAAGTTTGCGCTGTAATTAAGTTAAAGGAATTTAATTTGCTTCTAAGAAATGTTTACAAAATCCAAGAATGAACAATTCAGCTAGTACGTGCGATTTCTTGATTTTGAATGATGTTTGCGGTGTCATTTTATTATAGGATTTTGATTTGCTTTATAAAAAAGTTACAATTCAAACCTGAACAGTTAATTCATCTAGTATAGTGATTTTTTGAGTTTGAATATTGAAGTTCGCTGCCATGGTATTAGTGACTTTAATTTTTTCTAAAAAATCGTTGTGAAATTAGACAAAAAATAACTACCTGACGGCCAGTTTTTTCCATTCCAAATTAATTTGGCGGATATCTGCTCTGGAAAAAAATTGATAAACGTGCTTTTACCACGAATACCTATACCGGGTGTCGCACAAAAATGTCCTCGACTTTTTAATTGATTATATCTCTGCTCTAAATCAGCATATTTTAATTGTCTTTTTTCACAATGTAGTAAATTTTGTTTCCTTTTCGAAAAATTAAAGTTTTTAAAAATCGTTTAATAAACATTTTACAGTGATCGGTTTACTGAAAGAGGTAGAAAAACTAATTGTTCAAAGGAAAAGTTTAAAAATAACACTGGTGTTCTACAATTCTCAATACCTACTGTTAAAAATAATTTCACAATGATATATCCTACATACCACCAAGTATTTGAACCCTCTGAGAGGTTATTTACTTCTTTATTTCATCACCTGAAGACACCTAAAATGCAGCTCACCAACGATCAAAGAATTCTCATCGTTTGGAATATGAGGCAACCAAAAACTGTGAAAAAGTAAGAAAAGCATTCAATGAAAAATTCATGGAAAGGAACTTACCCGATAAAAAGACTGTATCGCACAGTTAGAAAATTAGGAAGAGAAGTAAATGCTCTTCTTTTTCACAGTTTTCCTTTGCTTCATATTTCAATACGATAAAAATTTTGTAGTCATTAGTGTGCTGCACTTTAGGTGCCTTCAAGTGATGAAATATGGTATTAAATAACCTCTCAGAGGGTTCAAATACTTGGTGGTATGTAGGATATATCATTGTGAAATTATTTTCAACAGTAGGTTTTGAGAAATGAAGAAGAACACCACCGTTGTTTTTAAAACTATTCCCATGAACAATTAGTTTTTATACCTCTTTTAGTAAATCGATCACTGTGAAGTAGCTATTAAACAATTTCAAAAACTTAAATTATTCCAAAAGGAAACAAAATTTGCTAAATGTGTTAATTTAAAGCGGAGATATAATTAATTAAAAAGTCGGGGACATTTTCATGGGACACGCGGTAGAGCGTGGTGTAAGTTATGCCATGGAGGGTTCATAGTTTTTGTTCTTTGAAAGCCTTAATTTAAAAAGAATTTAATTTTTGAATTTCTCATATTACAAGTACAAAGAAAATTGGATATGTTCGAACAATGGAATTATTCAATGAATCTTAGTCTGGCCGTTAACCTACATTTTACACTCTAGAAAAAATCTCTCACTTCGCAAGTTGCTACGAGATCGTTGGTTGAAGTTTCATTCACAATGCATGTACGCCTTTCTAAATTCACAGCCTTGTGACATAAATATGAGTATAACACTTGTATATATGTCACTATAAACACGCCACAATGAGTGGGGGAGGCTGCCATGAAACCCTATGAATACTGAGATGCCATTCTTTACGCCACTAATAACTGTACCTGCTGATAAATCACTTCAAAACAAATTGCGAAACATTTGCGAAAATTTTACATAAAATAACCATATATGGTATCAAGGATTAGTGCGGGACGAGAATGGCATTTTGGGGGGACGTGTTCTAACGCACGATTGCAAACAGGTCATCTGCTCAGAGACATGACAATGCAACAGCACCGTCACACCGGAGCGACCAACTAACTTTGATCACCACATGGAAACAGTGTATAATACACGTCGGTAGAATTCACGGTAAGTCTGCTTGATATATAGATGAAACCCATGAGTAATTACCACATGTATCCTAGCTCGCAGAAGCGAGGGATAGCCATGAGGCATGTGGCTTCCATGTAGGACCCACATTCTCTACAAGTGTCCCAACCATGTGGGAACCAGGTGGGGGCACTTTCCAAAAGTCCATGTGCTTTCCACATAGCATGGGCAGGTAGAACCCATATGGTAAATATGGACAATCCATGTCGGAACCATGTGGCTTCCATGTAGGACTCACACCCTCTACACGTGTACTAACCATGTGGGAACCAGGTGGGAGCACTTTCCAAAAGTCCATGTGCTTTCCACATGGCATGGGCAGGTAGAACCCATATGACAAAAATGGACAATCCATGTCGTAACCATATGGCTTCCACGTGACTTTGTGTGTAGGGTACCTAGTGGAAGTTTCGTCTAAACCTAGTTGAAGTTTCGTCCAAACCTAATTGAAGTTTCGTCCAAACCTAGTTGAAGTTTCGTCCAAACCTAGTTGAAGTTTCGTCCAAACCTAGTTGAAGTTTCGTCCAAACCTAGTTGACGTTTCGTCCAAACCTAGTTGAAGTTTCGTCCAAACCTAGTTGAAGTTTCGTCAAAATCTGGTTGAAGTTTTGTTCAAACCTCGTTTGATTGTTTTGGTCCACTTTTGAAAACACTTATTTATCGAATAGATTTCATTTCGTTTTTTTTAACAATATAGTTAACAGAGCATGAGCAGTTTTATTATTCATAATCAAAAACTTGATTGTCAATATTGTTATATTATTAGATATATTAGTGAATAATTTTATTATAACGCCCATGTAGGGCTCATAATGGTTTTATTTTAATATAATTGTAAATGTATCGGTTTCGGTTGTAGTATCGGTCAAAGTATTGGTATTTCCAGGTATTGGCATCGGCCAAAAATGGGGTGTTGGTATCGGCCAAAAAAATGGAATCGGCACATCACTACATAAAATGCTATCATCAATGCTACACACAAGCTTTTGCTTTCTTAAATATTGACTCTTGAGCAATAATTCGAACTACTATAAGTTGTTTCATCTTGGTCAATAAGTATTTAATGCGATCACAGAAATTAAAAATTCCGTTCCAAAGAATCACTGAAGGTGGCTTTAGACGGAGGGTTTCTTCCCCAGGGTGACGCCCCCACCCTACCCCTCTCACCCGCTCAAGCTTCCCCACGTGCATTTAGACGGAGGGTGAGATGCGGCCAGGGGTGACGAAATTGGTGTGTTCGTACAAATTTGATTCGATCTGCTCCAAATGTCATTCTGTTGTATATTTAACACGACGGTAGCCTACAGCGCTGAATTTCGGTACGTTTTGAAGATTGTTTTAGTTTATTTAAAAAATTATGCCCTAACAAGGAATATAAGCCTTATATTTAGCGGTTACAAAACATTTCATATAATGGCGAGGTAAATCAAACGGAATAAGGCTGAGAATATCAGCAAATCTACAAGATCCCCTTACAAAAATGTATTTTGATTTCACTGTATTGAGAATTATTATGGACAACTTCATAAGAAGGGATCTGCATGTTGATTTAGACTGACAATTACAAAATAAATTTAGGCAACCTCTCAAACTATGTCATTATAAATGAGATTTATTTTGGTGCAGCTCAAGAAAGCATTCTCCTGATGAGAAATGTCAGCACAATATGTCCCAAAAACGACAAGAGTTTGAATTGAAAGGTCTTAGTAAATGTAATTCAATAATACCATTTCAATGCATTTCTCCAATTTCGTGAAAAAGAGCAGCATGAAAAGATAACTATGAAGTGGTGAGAACTGTTGTTCAAGATGCTCCTTTCAAGACAGAAACAGTGTCTGAAAAATTTTGGTGCGCAGTATTGTTTCCCCCTGCTTCCCGAGTTCATGATGCACCTTTTGTCAATACCGTATTATTTTGCTGCAGCTGGAGAATTTTTTTGACCCTAACTACAGAAAAACAAAAAACAGTATTTCGTTAAAAAGAACATCACTAAACGCATGAAAGCGATCAAATTCGAGAACATAGATTGCACAAATTGGAAGCCACCACGGTAGCTTAGTCAACAATTAAATAAAACACATTGAAAGAAAAAGGAAGAAGAGGAGGAAGAAGCTTCATTCTAACTGGAAAAATAGGTAAAACCTTTAAATTTTACGTTTTATAGCGAGTTAAATAGATTTGATACACTTTAACAATTTTTGGTACGTTTTCATGGAGGTTTTGGCACGATTAGAAAAAATTCGGCAGCCCTTTCAGATTATAACTGTGATTGGGTGAAAATGTCGAAATGTAATTCAAGGTACGTGCAGAAAAGAGGACGCTATTTTTAACCTGCAAACGGAGGCCGGCATAAGAATATCAACGTATTTGTGAAGAATTCAAGAATTACTGCTTAAACGAAGGCCAAGTGCCTTGGCAGAAACGGTTGTGTCAATTAAATTAATAAGGAATGGAGGCGAATCAATAAAATTCGCGCAGAGATAGCTTCTTATACATGACCATAATGCCCAAACTAAGGAATAATAAAATATAGCTTGCCCAGCAATGCAAATATATACAAAAATAAATGAAATCTTCACGATAGAGTCTGATTACAGGAATGTCCTATCAAGAGCCATCTTATGTTAATAATGGCACAACAGAGAATAATTTGTGTTACGATTGTTACAGGTACGTACTTTTGAATTAAATCGAAAATCATTTCAGCAATAGATCATTACAGCGATAGTACTTAATAAAGAAATTATATTTCTAGACGCAATAAATGCAATTAGACTGACGCCTTGTCTTCAATAAATCTATCAATATTAAAACTTAAGTCCTCGGCCGCTTTTCTACATCAGGGGAAAATTCTTGGGTTGGGATAAGGTATGAGAACATGACGGCAGAGCAACTGAAAGATGCATCCTACTCTCAAGGCTGCCATTAGTGCACTGACAAGTCCGTCGCCCAAGAGATTTCCCAACAGAACGGGAGCAGCGACGACACGCCTGGGGAACGGGTGGGAGGCATTAGATCGGGGGGCTTAGGGGTTTTTTAGAGAGGCGGGGAGGGAGAGAGGGCGTTGCTCCGGGGAAGGCACCCTCCGTCTAAAGCCACCATTAGTAGTACGAGACGCTAGGTGGTAGCTGACTTGGGTCGAGGACGTAGTGTGGCGGCACCGTTGGCAGTCGAGGCGGTGAGGGTGCGGCTGTCGGAGCGATGAGACTAGTATTGAACCCCAAGGCGGCTGTGAGTCAACTGATTGAACTGAACTGAGCTCGGCCGCGCAGCTGTTTATATAGGCCTTGGTGCGGCCTCACTGCCGCAATCCAGGTCTCTGGTTAGTGGAACTGGGGTTCTGCTTTTGAAGCGGTCAAGCGTGCGGGGAGACCCGGGTTCGAGTCTCGGCGCTGTTGGCGATTTTCTCTGTTGGGTATAGGAGAAAAATTCTAAGCACAATACCCCACTCGACCCAGGTGTCTGAAATGGGTACCGGTCTTCGACCGGGGGAAAGCGTCATGGCGTCCTGGTGTTAGTTATAAGGCATTTGAAAAACCAATGTAAAAGGTGATATGTATCATGCTTCGATTGGAAATAAAGCATCCGTAGATGCCGATGTTTGTTTGTTTGTTTGTTTGTTTGTGCTAAACGTACGTGGGTGTATTCAGATGTCGCCTGGCTGCTCGGAGCGCACGGCTTGTATAGGCTCGGTCCGGCACCCCTGCGCCAAACTTGAGCGCCGATTGGTCGGCCAGTACGGGCGCTTCGAGGCTGTGAGGTGGCGCTTTTAAGCTTGTGTGGTGGTGTGTGCGCGCAGCTAGTTGAAACCACCACAGACGTATGTGCCGAACTCGGGACATAAAATTTGAAGGCTTATATAGGTGTAAATAAGAAATGATCGTTCTAGTGCCGGTTGTGCCTAAAGCGGTACTCGTCCAACTGTCGTTCAAAACGTGTTTCATCGAGCCACGAGTGTTTAGTCACCAGTGATGACTCACTCAACTCCCTAAGCGACTTCGTGCCGACAGTTTCGTTTCTAAAAGTGTGATCTATTTGGCACTATGAATGAAGTATCAAGTAAGAAGCAGAAGTGAGAATTTTTTATGGCGTTTGTGAGATTCTAATCTGAACATTGATGTGCATAATTCTTGAAAAAATACAATTTTTTACTAAAATCGTTCGACTTTTTTTGAATGTCCCGAACACGGTACATCCGGCAGGGATGAAAGCATTGTACCATGTGCCGTATCCGGCACAGTATGCATAGACGTAGGCAGTTACATTGAAATGTATGGATATCTATGAAGTTTACTAAAATTTTTCAGCTTGAAATTACGGTGATCCTATATCGCGGTACATCATCACAAGTTTCAGCCTAAATATTATTTCAGCAAAAATTTATTATTCAATCTTATTGAAGTTGACAGCGATTTAGATGTTTATGATGATGACGACAGTTTTGCCACTGGTCATGATTTCATGCCAACCATTGGAATTAACAAAGTACTATGTGTAATGTCGAAGTTTGGCTTATAATTACTGAGATGAGAATATGATTTCTATACCAATAGCTAATCATGAATAATAAATTGTCACGTTTCTGCATTTACTTCATTGTGAACATGGACTAATATATGTAATGTATATTGTGACTGCCTCAGACAAGCACGAGTGAGGAAGGTTCAGAAAGTCCACGGATGATGCAAAACTTGTCTTAAACAGCCAATTTGATTGCATAAAATTTCCTGTTGGGAGAAAGGTGTTGTTAGTACAAAATCAATACAAAAAAAATACAGTTTTTAGAGGTTAAAATCTAAAGGTGACGCAGAGTGCAAATCAGAAAACAAGGACGCAAAAGTTAGGCCTGGACTGCATCACCGGCATAAGCAAACACATCTCAGGGGGCACGGGTAATACTTCAGCGGCCCAGCCAACACATAAATTATAGGCGAGTCTTCGCACAATTTTCATCACTGCACCCCAATGGCACATTCAGATATAAGCCGTCAACTTAACGAGACACTTATAAAATACTAAGGTTATGTAGTACTCTAGACACATGACCAATCAGGTAGATGCTGAATTGAAGGTACACGCCAATTTCTATTAACAGTGCTTTGACAATTTGAGATGCCCCTGACCAGTCACAAAGGTCTAGTAATTCAACAGCACCACTCGGACATAATTATAACTCATACATCTACAAAGGTGGTCAATAGCATACTTATACACATCAGTATAAATAAATCACCTAAAGGGAATGAACACAGTCTAGTAGGATGTAGGCTTTAGCTGAAGAATAAAGTCACGAGAGCTACGGTAGCACCCTTACCGACACTCGGACTCACCTTCCACAACAGTCGTCCGCCGCCTGTAGCCGGCCGGGCTGCCGGGTACGACTGCTCAGAGGGTAACCGTCACCCCTCCAGGAGCAAGATGATCACTCCTTCCCGTTGCTGGGTGCTCTCACCCGGAACAACTGCACAGCTTCCCTGCTGCAATAACTCTAGTTCTCCGCAGAAACTAAGCCAACTCCGTCACTGAGTCACGATACGCAAGGCAAAAAACCAAGTACAAACGTGGGGTTACGTCTTTACTTCACGACTCAGAACAACGCACTGTCGCCAGCGGCCCGCAGCAGCGGTAGCAAGATCGCCATCTCCCGGAAGCAGAGCGCACACCGTTACACCACAACACCACATAGGACACGCACAATCAGCTAAAGGGGCTTTCACACGGTCAGTTTTTTCGTCAGTCACACTCACACTCATTGACTGTGGTCAAAACACTCGCGTTCACACGTACGTTCTCGTGACTGAAGTGGCGCGCCGCTAGCAGGCTCGGCTGTAGTTTACCATGTATTGTCGGGATAGGTTCGCAGTGACTAAAGCAAGCTTATTCATTGGCTTTGCTATCAAAAAGAGGAATAAACTCCGCAAATAGATTTTGGGTTAATGAATGGCTAGCTAAACATTCACAAAATGGGAGTTAGAACCAGATTTGCAGGGAGTGAAAGCTAAATCACCAGATTTCGTTCATTATATATTTGCGCATTTCTTTTTCCTTGTCGCAGCATTTGTAAAATTTGGTTACACTAAATCTAACATATACTACAACTAATCCAAATGTTTTATTCTATTTTATAATAATTTCAAGTCCAGGTGATATTTTCCGCCCGTTCTAAACAGTTTGCATGTACCAGCGTGTAATAGTACAGCTCGTAAATTTAATTTTTTTCTTGAAAAATTATATTAGTTCTCTTCCTAGCAACACAGTGACTTGGATATGTAAATAACAACTGAAATCTGGCGCACATTTGTTAAAACTGTATGATTGAATGTACGCGTAAATCAGGCATTCGCAAGCAAATATTTTAAAATGTAATAAGCCTCTCAAATTAACGCGTGATAATACCTAATAATTCATGTGAATGTGACAGCAGTACGGGTAAACTAATAAACGTTTAGATTTATTTCACGAAACATTTGCATACTGAAATTAAATGTTAGGGAGAATTCATGCAAAAAAATTTTGTGTTTTTTTTTAAATGCCGGGTAAATTGTTGAAATCGTACTTTCGGCCACATATTGAATTTTTTCATTCTAATAAACAAAGATATTGTGCCTTTGCAGTATTTCTTGAGTGAATACTTAAATAAGATTGGAATTTCTGTGTAAATGGCGCTGACACTGCAACAGGACGAATGCATTATGATATGCTTGTAACAAATTAACTATTGTTTCCCGCATCATTATGAATACCGGAATAGTACGCACCTTTGAATTAGGTGCTACCCCCTGGAAAATAATAGATTTCTTTGAAGCAAATGCTCTAAATTCTTTCGTAAACTATCTTCGAAACGTAATTTTTTTTTCAAGCCATTCTTATGAAACTAATATTGTGTTGCTTCATTAACATATTTGAGCGACTTGCTTCTTATATCTCTGCTCTTGTATTCGTTGCTTTGCACTTTCTTCAAAGCAGGCTGCTCATGAAATTAGCTAATTTATTATTGAGACCAGGCGAAGACCATTTGAAACGGGAGAGCGATCACAACCATCCTTTCTAGACGCCGGGTGGGCAGACACTGACACGCAAACAGGAGCAAAGCGACAGTCAAACCAAGCCGTCAATGAGTGCCGAATAGAGAGCGAAGAGAGCACGCATGCCCAAATATGGTGTTGAAGAGCTGTGACTGTGAGTGTGACTGACAGAAAAACTGATCGTGGGAAAGCCTCTGACGCAATCCAACACTACCCTCAGTCAAGCCAATATCACTACATCAAAAATGGGCAAAAATCCCACACTCTAGATATTGGCTTTCAGCAAGTCTAGTGAGGAATTACATGATTCCAAAGCTCAAAAACCATAGCTTTCATCCATTAATTCATAAAGCATGATAACAAGTATTTATAAAACACAGTGTGCATAGATCAAAGTAAGGCTAATCAATCTAATCCAAAAATGCATGAGTTGGCACGAGAATACCACAACACAGATCAAAGGCAGACTTCACAGTTAGAACAATGCGTACTAAGTTATCTTGCTGTACTAAAAGCCTTACAAGGTGTTTCAAGAAACATTCTCAAGTGCTTGAAAGCGTGCTTCAATTTACACAAGAATTTTCAAACATAACCTTGAACAACACAGATCAAAAACAGACTTGACAATTAAAACAATGTGTGCAAAACAATCAGCAAGAGGGCTATATAGTGTCGCAAATCCAGCCATTGCTCGTTGCTGAAGTCCTGTGCAAGACAGCCAATACCTTGCACAATAAAGGACAAAG
>JACJUY010013306.1:22957-33829 GCA_014220935.1 Platorchestia sp. MABIK | reverse complement strand
GATGTCCGTATTTGATTTGTCACATGATTCCTGAATCTGTTATACGTAACTCTAGATATTCGTCCTTCAGCGGCGTTCAGCGGCGTTTAGATCAGACGAGACGAAACAAAAACTACATTCTGAATTATGATCCGATTTCAAGTTTCCTATGAGCTGATTTATGTCATCAACCCTATCACGTGCATAAATATTTTTATTCTTAACTTGTTTAATGAGAATCCATGAAAGAACTACCTGTGAATCATGCAGGACGTGCAGTGCTCTAACTGAAAACATTGCGAGTGAATTTCCCGCAGATCGATTTTCCAGTTTGAATAAGTCACTGTATGTCACTGTTCGGCTGTTCTTTGTTTACTTTAGAGCTAAACAATGAAATTTACCTTGCTGTACTGCATCAATAAGGCTGAAGCTTATAGGCGGAGAATTGAGCAGCGACGGGAGTTCCCGTTGCCGACAACATTTTTGGAGAATTTTTGCGTTGAATTACCTGCGTAGTTAAGGATCGCAACCTTTTACTTGATGCTAATGCCCTAATTCGATTTAGGGAAAGAATGGCAAAATGAAAATATGCACATTACGTGTGATGTCGCTAACCCTATTTTCTTGACATAAACGAGTTTTTTGACCAATCTAATAATTCAGGACTGCCGTGTGAACTGCCGTGTTCAGGACTGCCGCAAATCAAATCAAATCGTGCTAGCCGTGGCACAGTGGTTAAGGGCATTGCCCTTGGATGTAGGAGTCGAGGGTTCGTATCCCGGCGCTGGTGCGGCGATTTTCCCCGTTGGGTATTAGGGAAAGCTCAAGCACAATACCTCACTCAACCCAGGTGTCTGAAGTGGGTACCGGCTTTACGGGGGAACCGTCATGGTGTCCTATATATAGTGTTAGTTATAAGGCATTTGAAAAACCAAAGCTCAAGATCATATGTATCAGGCTTGATTGGAAATAAAGCATCCTTAGATGCCGATGTTTGTTTGTTTTGTTTGTTTGTGTGAAGTGCAAGCAAGCACTTGGGCGCGCATTCAACCCTGAACGCTTTGCGAAACTGGGGATATTGGCTGGCCACAGGCAAACCATTATGTCGCTTGCTTTTACAGCAGTCATAATAGTTGCATGGAAGTCCTAATTTAACATGTAATCAATCTGTGTATGAATCACTCTGGGCATAATATTAAAGGGGCAAAAATTTGGTATGAAATTTTTACGGACGAAATTTGGACATCGGATTCCACATTGAAATCAGGATTTGAATCCTAAATTAACACGTATAAAACTTTGCTTTTAAATTACAATTCACGGCCTTGGAATGAAAAAATCACACGAACTATATGAAAAAACATTAAAATTAAGATTTGCAACATGCAATACAACAAAAGTTGAACATATATCGAGGTAAAAGTTTGAAAATTTCAAAAATATGTAATTAACACTTCAATGCGACGTGACCCACCGGTGGTCACTGAGGGGATATTCATGATGCTGCTGATCGACTAACTCAATTTCGATAAATGTTCAAGGAAAACTAAATGAAGGGGAAAATTTCACTGTTCCCTTTACCAACTTTTACTGGCATCGAGCGTATTATCATTCGTTTTTTGCATCTTCGAACGTTGTTAAGGGGAACATTAAACTGCTGCAGACAAGGATATGACAGAGCTACCCGCACCAAGTGTGTAGGTATCTCAGCCCATCTGTACCTTCCCGCGGTGATGCCGTTAGTATACCCAGCCTACTCTACAATATAATTCTATTGTGTATTCTCGGCGACCTTTGTATCAATAGTTTTTCATTCAAAAACTCGCTGACATTGGGTAGAACCAACACAGGGGGCGCCTAGGGCACGCAAGCGCTCTAGGTTCTTGCACTTTTTTGTATTTATATTTTTGATAAGTTGTTAAGCCTGATTTTGTAGGAATAATTATGTTTGTGAACAAATATTGAGGGGTCAGTTGTGACAAAACTTTAGTAATTAAGTTGTATACAAATATTTGTATCTAGGTGGGATAAAAGTAAGAGGAAGAGGGAGAGCAACAACGCGCATCCCTTCCCTGGTCTTGGGGGGTGTCACACCCCAGAGATCAAGGACCATGGGGGGTAACACGCGTTGGGGGAGCTCGAGAGGCTTCACGATCGGTCGCCCCGGCGGGGGGTGCGGTGCTGGCGCTGCGGGTCCGAAGACCACCGGGATTGCGAGGGGGCGGCGCGGGGGAGCGGCTTCGCGCCCTGCTCCGCCTGCCGCTGCCGCGGAACCTACTACTGCTGCTGCTGCTGCTACCGCCGCTGGAGCGGCTGGCCACAACCTGGTTGATAAAAGGATCGACGCTCTCGAGGAGAAGATCAATTCACTTGGAAACTTGATTCGAAACCTACGACCAACCTACGAAAACACCCTGGCTGGCTCCAAGCCCAGTGAACCTGAGACTGTGGAGGATAGGATCAGCAACATGGAACACATCATGGAGGATGTACTGGGGGCGGTTTCCGAGCTTCTTCATAAACGCACAAAGAGTGCTCCCGGTGCGGGAAGCGAGCGGAAAAAAAACAAAATACACCCCACTTGACTTGAACAATCTGCCTGAAGAGAAACGCTTCAAAAGATTCTATATAATGAAATTTACTCCTGAAAATAAAAGGAAAATCAACCCCTATTATCTCCGAAATGAAATTTACAAACAAACAAACCTCTTTCCGAAAAAAATCGCGACGAGCGGTCAAGAAAACTTGACAATAGAAGTAGTGAATCAACAGCTAGGCGAAGCACTTCTGAGGATAACCAAGGTAGGCCAAGTACCTTGCCATGTCACCGAAGCTTTTCACCTGAATATCTCCAAAGGTCTCATCTACGTTAATGAATTCAACATCGAGAATGTTGAAGAATTTGCGAACGGCCTCATAGAAAACAGCAACGTTACTACAGTCACCGAAGCCTCCTTCATCAAACCTAAATATCAACAAACAAAAACCTTCTTAGTAGAGTTTAACCAAGAAATTCCTCCTGACTATATATTCATTCCAGGAGAACGAACTGACACCAAAGTTTACCCATTCAAAGATAAACCAATGTCATGCTCCAAGTGCCATCAGTACGGCCACACTTGGAAAAGGTGCAACAAAGCTCACCCGGTCTGTGGCAAATGCGGACAGGAAAACCACACCTCAGACACGTGCTTGGAGGAGAGAGCGACCTGCCTCCACTGCCAGGGGCAACATCGTGCATGAGACAGGGTTAGCGCCAAGTACTAGGACGAGGAGAAGATCCTGGAAATCCAGCGGAAGTTCAAGGTGGGCAAAAGGAGGGCCAGACAGATCATGAGCGGAGTTGATACCGTGCCTGAGCAGAAAGATAAAGGAGGTGCAACACACTTTATTTGCAAACTCTCCGAAACAGACAAACGAAAACTCACCCCATGGGCCTTCGAAAAAAGTCTCAGCTTCAAACTCGGCCAAAAACCTAAAAGTATTCGATCAGGCGGCAAAGACCATTTCATTTTCGAAATCTCCCCCAGCAATTCAAATACCCCAATTACCAGTATAACATCTGTCAACGGCTTATCAGTAGAAATCTCTGAACACCCGCGTTTTAATACAATCCAAGGGCTTACGTTCGTTTACGAGTATGACCTGTCCGACTTCGAGGAATTCAAAAGAGGCCTTATGGAAGAATATAACCTGCAAGATGCTCAAAAAGCAACTTGGATCAAGCCCAGAAATCCCAGCTTCATCCCACTGCTTCTTACATTTCGTCATGACCTCCCGGAATACGTAGAAATACCCGGCGAACAAATGAAATCCAAAATTTAAAAATCCAAAACCTCCCCAAACCAATGCTGTGCAAGAAATACCAAGAATATGGACATACCTTCAAACACTGCCCAAGCGCCGACGTAATTTGTGACAAGTACGACACAAGCGGACACGAACGAAATCGGTGTACCAGCGGTAAACTTGACTGTCACCATTGTGGAGGTGACCACCTTACAAGTTCAGAAAAGTGTTTGGAACAAAAATACCAGAAAGAAATATTAACAATCCAGATCCGCTACAAAATGACAAGAAAACAGGCCCAATTAAAACTCAATAAAGAACAACCCCAACTCAGACACAACTTCGCGCAAGCACTACAACGAAACCTAAACAAACGCCAACACTCACAAGACCCAGGAACGACGAGCTGCAGTAGCAGCACAGGGACCAGCCAGTCGTGCCCGGCTGATGCACCGCAACAGGGTGTCATACTGGAGACCTCGTCCTGCGTCGACGTTAAAAGAAAGCGTGCTGGCTCCGACGATGAGGAAGCTCCAACGGAAAAGAAAAAGGTAACCGACGCTGCAGCCCAGTTAAACTCCTCCATAACAACAAATATAGCAGACAACGGAGACGATTCGGCATTGAGTGAGATGGAAACTACGAGCGAAAATAATCCAACTGTACGAAACCAGGCAAAATATATCTACAATGAATACACCAAACAGAACCACAAGGACGGACGCCGTAAAAACTCCTCGCCAAAAGAAGGGCGTAAATCTCGCGGGGACGCTCCTTGGGCGACAACGCAACGGAAGGAGCGCTCTCGGAGCCGGTCACAACCGCGAGGCCGCTCTCAATAACTCGGACAGACCAACACTGCTGCACGCCATCTATCATCTCATCCCTTCCGCATCCCTTCCCGCCTTTATCCTTCCATGGCACCCAACATCAGCGAGGCTAACATCCTTCAATGGAACTGTCAGGGACTCCGTTCAAAAAAGGATGAACTCTCCCTTCTAACTAATGACTATCACCCTATCGCAATCGCTCTTCAAGAAACAAAGATGTGGAATAATTCCAACTTTAACCTCCCACACTATGCGTGCCTCCGTCGAGATGGCCATTTCAACGTGACCCTCACGGGGGAGTAGCATTATTAATCCATGAATCCGTTCCATATCAAGAAATTCTTCTTAACACGCAAATGCAGGCAATAGCTGCTGTTATCCAAACCAGCCAAACCATAACCGTAGCATCTATTTATTCTTCAAGGGCCCACGCACTAAGTAAAGAAGGACTCCGTGACATCATCAACCAACTGCCTCCCCCGGTACCCATCATGGGCGATTTTAACGGCCACAATACAGCGTGGGGATGCGGAGATTCAGATGCTAGAGGACACATCATCGAGGACGTCGTAACTGAACTAAACCTAAACATTATCAACTCAGGAGCACCGACGAGAATATCATATAACACCGAATCTGCAATAGATCTGACCATTTGCTTCCCAAGGCTCGCATCTGACCTCCAGTGGTCAGTCGCTAGCTCCCCAAACGACAGCGATCACTGCCCCATCACGATCACCTTCATGGACAACCATCAACATGAAGAGGGGAGGGTGGTGTGGAACGTGAAGGAGGTGTATTGGGAAACCTATCAAAATCATCCGAGGTGGAACAGCTTACAACAAATCGGAGAGGAAACTTGCAGCGAAGCCTTGAGACAGTTTTATGAAACCATCACCAACATTGCTCAGGAATGTGTACCACAAATCACATTGAGCAAATTCTACCCAAAACCAAACTGGACAGACTCGCTGAAGGAAACTAGAAGAAACAGAGAAAAGCTGTATCAGAAATACAGACGGAACAAAACAGCACGGAATTGCATCATGGGGAAACAAGCTAGAGCGACCCACCGCAAAGCATTGAAGGAAGAAAAGAGGAACGCCTGGATCAAACTGGCCAACACCCTCAATAAGAACACACCGATGTCTAAAATTTATGAAACTATCCGGAAAATCAAAGGCCGCCAACAAAGGAGCATTCATATTTTAAGAGAAAATAACCAGTCGTATACGACAATCCCCGAAATAGCAAACAAACTGGCGTCAGTATTCAGCAAAGTGTCCAGCTCCAACAACTACCCAACCCACTTCCAAGCAATAAAAGAAATATCTGAGCAACTCCAACTAAACTTCTCCTCGGACAACAGCGAAGATAACAATTCAACCTTCACACTGCAGGAACTAAACACTGCATTATCCAACGTTAAACACTCTGCCCCTGGTCCTGACCAAGTAAACTATCTAATGATTAAAAATATGCCTGATAATGCCAAACAGCACCTCGTAAATCTATGTAATAAATTCTGGAACGACAGTTTCTTCCCCGATGAGTGGCGCACAGCCATAGTCATCTTTTTACCGAATCCAAACAAAATCACATGCATCACCTGAGAACTACCGCCCAATCGCTTTGACCAGCTGTCTGGGCAAAACCATGGAGCGAATGATAAATAACCGCCTCTACGAGTTCTGCGAAATGCACGGCTTCCTCGCTAACATCCAGTGCGGCGGCCGTCGAAGCAGATCAACCGTAGATCACCTCGTCAGATAAGAATCCTTCGTACGCCAAGCATTTGTGCGAGACGAACACTGCATCAGCGTGTTCTTCGACCTCAAAAAAGCCTACGATACCATGTGGAAATATGGCATAATGAAAGACCTCCACTCGATGGGTCTAAGAGGTAGACTACCTTTGTACATCGAACAATTTTTAAGTAACCGTACATTCCAAGTCTTAATCAACCATTGCCTCTCTAACCCCTATCAACAAGAGGAAGGAGTTCCCCAAGGAGCCGTGTTATCAGTGACTCTATTTGCAATAAAAATAAATCAAATAGCCCACGCAGTACCTCAGGACCCTAGATTTCACGCGTCACTGTTTGTAGATGACTTGCAAATTGCGTACCGTCACAGGGATTTGAACATCATCCAAACCCAACTGCAGAGCTGCATCGACCAAGTCACCGAGTGGACCGACAACAACGGCTTCTCATTCTCCCCAGGCAAAACTAAGGCCCTACACTTCAACCTCCTACCAGGCCTATTCCCAGACCCATCGTTGAACATGAACGGAGAAAACATTGAGTACGCGAATGAATTCAAATTCTTGGGCCTATGGTGGGACAAGAAATTAATCTGGAAACCCCACTTGACAAAAATGAAAGCCAGCTGCAAAAAGATGATCAATGTGCTAAGATCCGTCTCCTCGCATGAATGGAGCGCTGATCAGCACGTTTTGATACACTTGTATAAAATATTTATCAGGTCTAAAATAGACTATGGATTCATTGTGTATGCTTCTGCCTGCAACACCACCCTCAAAGACATCGACTCCATGGCCAACGAATGCCTCAGAATTGCCACGGGAGCATTTAAGTCAACGCCGATACCATCCATACAAATTTTAGCAAACGAAATGCCACTACAACTCCGGAGACAAAGCCTATCCCTTAAATACTACTACAAAATTAAAAGTCAGCTCAACAACCCTGCTTACAAGATGGTCATCCCTCCCACAGATAAACGCCTGTTCAATAACAAGCATGTCACCCCAACCTTTGCAATAAGAACCAACACGCTGATAGACGAACTGGCAATCGAAAGGAGGTTTGTAATGACTGAATTTTCTCATCGATTGCTCAGCGTTACAACGCCTACTTGGAGAACACCTCCTGCAGACATCAACCTAAAACTCAAAGAATATAGAAAAGAGTCAACCCCGCCTATCGTATACCAACTGGAGTTCAACAGAATGACCCACGAAAACAACTCGAACAACACCTTCATCTCCACCGATGGCTCGAAGAGCGACCATGGAGTTGGCGCCGCTGCAGTATGCGGAGATGGAATTCGCAGGGTCGCGCTACCGCCCGTCGCCTCCGTCTTCAGTGCAGAGCTTCAGGCCATACATCTAGCTCTGAATATCGTTCAAGAACAATGCACGCAATGTAACTTCACCGTTTTGACCGATTCACTAAGCTCTCTACTCAGCATTCGTGACAAGCGCACTAGAGACCCTATGTCCAGGAGATTGCAGCTCAAACTACTTGCACTCCACGGAAACAACAGAAACGTATCCTTTTGTTGGGTACCGTCCCATGTTGGCATTGCCCACAATGAACTAGCTGACCGCGCAGCGAAGGCAGTAGCCCTAGCCACCCCCGAATTCCTACCTGTCTGCTACACAGACTGGTATCCGACCATAGACCAAAAAATGAACGAAATATGGAGTGAAGCCTGGCGGCAAGGCAGAGGCATTCTCCGCAGCATACGACCGACTCCAGGACCGTGGAAGAAACTGAAACTAAAGCGCAGATATGAGGTGATCATCAACAGGCTGAGAGCTGGCCACGCGTGGATCACCCATAACTACCTCATGAACCAGGACGTTGAAGAGGCTCCTCCGGGCTGCCCACTGTGTGATGAAGCCACTTTGACTGTCCCACATATTCTCGTCAACTGCCCTAACCTCGCTGAAGCTAGAGCCACCCATATCAAAGTCTTCAGAGATCCCAACACCCGAGCAACCATCCAGCACCTGCTGTGTGATGGTGGCCCCCTGACGGGGATACTGGCATCTCTATGCAACATAGGACTCCA
Organism: Platorchestia sp. MABIK; assembly: GCA_014220935.1. Classification (NCBI taxonomy): domain Eukaryota; kingdom Metazoa; phylum Arthropoda; class Malacostraca; order Amphipoda; family Talitridae; genus Platorchestia; species Platorchestia sp. MABIK. Next base: position 25,410 of record JACJUY010013306.1, on the reverse strand, counting down.
GAACTCCATCTGCGCACTTGGCAGTGCGAGCCCTCAAGACGTTAGCCACTCCTCTGTGTGCCCAACTGCTGACTATGAATTCGTACGCATCAATTGCAAGTATATCTGAAACGCACAGGCTGATCGAGGAAAAATGGGGAGATGAATCTCCACTGAATTTGAACGAATAATCAACCAGATCTATAAATAAGCTTTATGCATCTGCGCCATTTGAAGCAGAAATAATGTAGCCGATCGCACTGCGTTGTCAGCCCGGTGGGGGGTTTCCCCAAGGGTAAGGCGCTGGTAATATGGTAATAAAATATAAATCTGTAATATGGCCGGGCGCGCTGCGTTGGTACCTAGGGGGGTTTCAGCGCGGGTAAGGCGTCCGGCCATAAATGGGTGGGCAGCTGAAACTCCCTACGGGGTTTGGCTGCCCAGTGCTTCCGAATGTACGGTGTTATGTACAAATTCTAATGGGGAGACACTGGTAACCTTGAATTGTAATCATAATCATGATGCTCATATAATTTTGATGTTTCAAGTGATAGTGATGTGCATCTTCGATACTGATTAAATTATGTGACCTTCGGTGCGACACAGTTTGAGTGACTGAAGCGCTAGCAAACCCATGTTACTACTGAGGCGCTCGGCTATTGGAGGGTGGGCAGCTGAAACCTCTGGGATTCCAGCTGCACTCCCAATCGAAATCCATAGTAACTTTCTTCTAATTGCTTCGTGAAAGCGAAGGGGCCCACATTTGCTGTTAGCTGGCGACCCCGGTGGAAAAGCGACCACAAACAATAATGATAATAAATAAATGAAGGAGAGATCTATCTAATGTTTGGTGATTTTAAAGCGTTGACTCCGAAGTGGTGCACATTTGTACCACTAGGAAAGTTGCTCATTTACGCACCGGAAAATACAAATAGCATTTCAACTATTTTGCCACCTTTTCCGAATTAAATTTTAGAGTAAAAAGTAACACATTATGGTTCAAGTGAATTCTTTACACTTTTCAAAACGGTTAAAAATGTATTAGAGCAGAAAAGCCGGTTTTTCAAAACGACTTCTTCTAGCCTAACCGAACTGACCGTAAGCAACCGCACAATCGTAGTCAACGAGTTAAAATTGATCTCTAAAATTACCCGTAATTTGAGTAGAACATTGCACTTCAGTGTGACCCGCAGCACCTGACGTGTTCGGTGAACGCGTTTAGATAATCAGCAATGGGATGAAATGAAAGACCATTTGAGCAACACAGCGGATATATTCTATTTAATGCAGGACAACACACGTGCAACGAACTGGGATTAATATTGGTTGTAGATCGTTTTATAGTAAGTTTCTTGGACTATATCGATGGAAGATATAGCGGATGTTTAGGCTATAATGTGAATACGATCGTCACAGATGAAACACAAAAGAAGGAAAGGTATAACAATATATAACTACAGAATATATACACAGGGTATTGCGTAATTCGATGCATATATTTTAACCATACACAGAAAAACGCAAAATAAAACGACTTACATGAGTGACCAAAAACTCAAAACTCCTTCGTTTTCGAGAAAAGATGACCCGAAATAATTTTAGATTCCCGTAGGAATAGGTTCACCATGCTGCCAACTAGTAAAATCTAACTTCTTGGGCAGGCTGTTGGCGCGCTCTTTAGGCGATTGCTACGGGAACCTAAAATTATTTCAGGTCATCTTTTCTCGAAAACGAAAGAGTTTAGAGGTTTTTGTCACTCATGAAAATCGTTTTATTTTGCGTTTTTCTGTGTATGGTTAAAATATGTGCATTGAATTAGACAACACCAGGCATATAACTACAACTACAGTGACGGCGAAGTGCAAAGAGAAGATATTGATATTAACCCTAAGCTTATTGATACTAACTATACTGATAGTAAAATACGAAGGTTATAGCAAAGAAGACCTTTAAAATCATTTTAATGAAACGTTTCAAGCCTCAGCTCATCATCAGTCATGTCTGCAAGTACAAAATATACATGCATTGAATAAAAACACGGCAAAATCATAAAATTGCTACTACTTCCTGCATTCGAACAAATGCCTAAATCAAAAACATGACATAAAAACTGATTGAATCTAAATAACAAAACTTCACTAACCAGAATAGTAAATGTGAGTTAAAACGGAAAATAAGAATACGAGAGTACATCTAAAATGCGGAACGGTCATAAGGTCAGCTTACTGGCAAAAAAAAAATGAATCTAATTAAAAAGAGAGACAGAGGGTGAAAAAAAACGAGTGAGAGAGAGAGGAGGAGGAGAGAGAAAAGAAGAGAGTGAGAGAGAGAGAAAAAAAGAGGAATATCTATACATTGAGTATTGTTCACTAAGAACCTATTATTTTTAAGGGGTTAGCACTCTGCATTTCATTGAGGGCCGGTTTCAATTTGTGTATATAAAGAGACTCTAGCATGCGCAGTTCACAAGAATT
>JACJUY010013306.1:0-15400 GCA_014220935.1 Platorchestia sp. MABIK | reverse complement strand
TGAACGGAGTCCCTGACAGTTCCATTGAAGGATGTTAGCCTCGCTGATGTTGGGTGCCATGGAAGGATAGAGGCGGGAAGGGATACGGAAGGGATGAGATGATAGATGGCGTGCAGCAGTGTTGGTCTGTCCGGGTTATTGAGAGCGGCCTCGCGGTTGTGACCGGCTCCGAGATCGCTCCTTCCGTTGCGTTGTCGCCCTAGGAGCGTCCTCGCGAGATTTACGCCCTTCTTTTGGCGAGGAGTTTTTACGGCGTCCGTCCTTGTGGTTCTGTTTGGTGTATTCATTGTAGATGTATTTTGCCTGGTTTCGTACAGTTGGATTATTTTCGCTCGTGGTTTCCATCTCACTCAATGCCGAATCGTCTCCGGTGTCTGCTACATCTGTTGTTATGGAGGGGTTTAACTGGGCTGCAGTGTCGGTTACCTTTTTCTTTTCCGTTGGCGCTTCCTCATCGTCGGAGCCAGCACGCTTTCTTTTGACGTCGACGCAGGACGAGGTCTCCTGTATGACACCCTGTTGCGGTGCATCAGCCGGGCACGACTGGCTGGTCCCTGTGCTGCTACTGCAGCTCGTCGTTCCTGGGTCTTGCGAGTGTTGGCGTTTGTTTAGGTTTCGTTGTAGTGCTTGCGCGAAGTTGTGTCTGAGTTGGGGTTGTTCTTTATTGAGTTTTAATTGGGCCTGTTTTCTTGTCATTTTGTAGCGGATCTGGACTGTCAATATTTTTTTCTGGTATTTTTGTTCTAGACACTTTTCTGAACCCGTAAGGTGGTCACCTCCATAATGGTGACAGTCAAGTTTACCGCTGGTGCACCGATCTCGCTCGTGTCCGCTTGTGTCGCACTTGCCACAAATTACTTCGGCGCTTGGGCAGTGTTTGAAGGTATGTCCATATTCTTGGCATTTCTTGCACAGCATCGGTTTGGGGAGGTACTCGTAAATTTTGGATTTCATTTGTTCGTCGGGTATTTCTATGTGTTCCGGGAGGTCATGACGAAATGTAAGAAGCAGTGGGATGGAGCTGGGATTTCTGGGCTTGATCCAAGTTGCTTTTTGAGCATCCTGCAGGTTATATTCTTCCATAAGGCCTCTTTTGAATTCCTCGAAATCGGACAGGTCATACTCGTTAACGAACGTAAGCCCTTGGATGGTATTAAAACGCGGGTGTTCAGAGATTTCTACTGATAAGCCGTTGACAGATGTTATACTGGTAATTGGGGTATTTGAATTGCTGGGGGAGATTTCGAAAATGAAATGGTCTTTGCCGCCTGATCGAATACTTTTAGGTTTTTGGCCGAGTTTGAAGCTGAGACTTTTTTCAAAGGCCCATGGAGTGAGTTTTCGTTTGTCTGTTTCGGAGAGTTTGCAAATGAAGTGTGTTGCACCTCCTTCATCTTTCTGCTTAGGCACGGTATCAACTCCGCTCATGATCTGTCTGGCTCTCCTTTTGCCCACCTTGAACTTCCGCTGGATTTCCAGGATCTTCTCCTCATCCTGGTACTTGGCGCAAACCCTGTCCCTTGCACGATGTTGCCTCTGGCAATGGAGGCAGGTCGCTCTCTCCTCCAAGCACTTGTCTGAGGTGTGGTTTTCCTGTCCGCATTTGCCACAGACCGGGTGAGCTTTGTTACACCTTTTCCAAGTGTGGCCGTACTGTTGGTACTTGGAGCATGACATTGGTTTATCTTTGTATGGGTAAACTTTGGTGTCTGTTCGTTCTCCTGGAATATCTATATAGTCGGGAGGAATTTCTTGGTTAAACTCTACTAAGAAGGCTTTTGTTTGTCGATATTTAGGTTTGATGAAGGAGGCTTCGGTGACTGTAGTAACGTTGCAGTTTTCTATGAGGCCGTTTGCAAATTCTTCAACATTCTCGATGTTGAATTCATTAACGTAGATGAGACCTTTGGAGATATTCAGGTGAAAAGCTTCGGTGACATGGCAAGGAACTTGGCCTATCTTGGTTATCCTCAGAAGTGCTTCGCCTTGCTGTTGATTCACTACTTCTATTGTTAAGTTTTCTTGACCGCTCGTCGCGATTTTTTTCGGAAAGAGGTTTGTTTGTTTGAAATTTCATTTCGGAGATGATAGGGGTTGATTTTCCTCTTGTTTTCAGGAGTAAATTTCATTATATAGAATCTTTTGAAGCGCTTCTCTTCAGGCAGATTGTTCAAGTCAAGTGGGGTGTATTTTGTTTTTTTTCCGCTCGCTTCCCGCACCGGGAGCACTCTTTGTGCGTTTATGAAGAAGCTCGGAAGCCGCCCCCAGTACATCCTCCATGATGTGTTCCATGTTGCTGATCCTATCCTCCACAGTCTCAGGTTCACTGGGCTTGGTGCCAGCCAGGGTGTTTTCGTAGGTTGGTCGTAGGGTTCGAATCAAGTTTACAAGTGAATTGATCTTCTCCTCGAGAGCGTCGATCCTTTTATCAACCAGGTTGTGGCCAGCCGCTCCAGCGGCGGTAGCAGCAGCAGCAGCAGTAGTAGGTTCCGCGTCAGCGGCAGGCGGAGCAGGGTGCGAAGCCGCTCCCCCGCGCCGCCCCCTCGCAATCCCGGTGGTCTTCGGACCCGCAGCGCCAGCACCGCACCCCCCGCCGAAGCGACCGATCGTGGAGCCTCTCGAGATCCCCCCCCCCCGCTTGTTACCCCCCATGGTCCCTGATCTCTGGGGTGTGACACCCCCCAAGACCAGGGATGGGATGCGCGTTGTTGCTCTCCCTCTTTCTCTTACTTTTTTCCCACCTCGATACAAATATTTTTATACAACTTAGTTACTAATGTTTTGTCACAACTGACCCCTCAATATATGTTCACAAACATACTTATTCCTACAAAATCAGGCTTAACATCAAAAATATGAATACAAAAAAGTGCAAGAACCTAGAGCACTTGCGTGCCCTAGGCGCCTCCTGTGTTGGTTCTACCCAATGTCAGCGATTTTTTTGAATGAAAAACTATTGATAGAAAGGTCGCCAAGAATACACAATACAATTATATTGTAGAGTCGGCTGGGTATACTAACGGCACCACCGCGGGAAGGTACAGGTGGGCTGAGATACCTACACACTTGGTGCGGGTAACTCTGTCATATCCTTGTCTGCAGCAGTTTAGTGTTCCCCTTAACAACGTTCGAAGATGCAAAAAACGAATGATAATGCACTCGATGCCAGTAAAAGTTGGTAAAAGGAACAGCGAAATTTCCGCTAGACACATCAGGATATTGACCAAACTTCGGTTCAAACTCACTGCTGTTGTTGCTGCTGGTGTTGGTACTGCGGGTTAAAAAACTATCACAAATCGAGAGCGAATTAAGAAACCCCGCCTACGTCGAACAGGCGTCACGGAAGCGGATGATGCATAAAATTAGATTTACTAAAATCCGGAAAGCTGGCATGATATCTTAGATGTTAGTATGATGAAAAATATGAACACCTCAGTAATTTTTCATCGTGCTAACATCCAAGATATCATGCCAGCTTTTCAGATGTGAGTCCGATGAAAAATCGGGAGACGTTGCTCAGGTATTCAGGAGGCCGTCTGCCTAACAAAGGCTAGTAGGGATATTGTATAAGGCAGGACCTACTTTCATTTATCCTTCCACAGCGGCGCGTGAAAGTTGGATCGCGGAGTTTCGATCCAAGGTTAGAACAGCTCCCACACTCCCAGGGGACTAGACAGAGTACTCATTTCCATGCTAAAATGTACGTGACGTGAACCGCCGGTGGTCACGGAGGAAATTTTCATAATGCAACTGCTCGACCAGTAGTCACACACTTTATTTTCATAAATAATTAAAACTAAATGAATGCTTGATCCAGTTCATTTCTGTTATTTTCAAAATTGCTAGTAAATCTGGCCCCTGTACTTACTTTTAATGCAGTGCTAACTCAATATTGTTTTACAAACACTTTTAAAAGTTTGAAATTTTTTATTGAAATGTCGTAGACAAACCAAAGCCTGCGCCTATGTGGTCTTAAAACAAATCTTAGCCACGTTTTTCTTGGGGAGAGGTTTACGGTCAGTGAAGAAACTTGATGGACCTAATCTGATCCCAAGAAGTTTCAAGTAACGTTTCTGTGATGATTTGATTTTTGGATACCATGTTCCAGATTTTCTGTCGTGAACACACGATTTCTATTTTGTCAACTTTTCGCTCTAATCTGCTGCTGGTATTTTTGTCAAATATTTTCACCAATCAATAGCTCATTAAATTTCGTAATCGGAGCTCTCGGATCAAGGGGACGTTAGCAGCCGTTAGCCAAATTTTTTAATGATTTTTTGTCTACACTTGCGAACGCTCTTCAGTTTTTCGGACAATTCCTATGCATTTGTTTTCGGGCATTTTCCGACAACCTCGTGAACCCACAAGAACTCCCGTAAAAAATTTGCGATTCTGATTTTCCCCACTCGATTTCTCTGAAGATTCGCTCTTCACAAAAGGCGTCACAGACGCACCTAAATGAACGATTCCGAAGGCCTTTGTCAGGAGGATTTTTTTTCTCCGCAGAGAGTTCCGCGCGCCCAGCAGACGCGCTGGGGCCATTCTTCCGAGCCCAGCAAAACTGGAGCGGACATCAATCCTGGGCTGGAGCTGCGGACCTGAGGAAGATAAATCCTATTTGGGACGAGGGGCAGAAATTGGGGATCGCGATGGGGGGAGGGGGGAAATGGGGAACATGGGGGAAGGGGGGAAGAAGTGTGCAGAAGAGTAGAAGAGGAGAATGAAAAGTAGCACGAAAGACGAAAGGAGGTAAGAAGATTAGATTAGTCGTTAGTTTTAGCCTCCCTACCCGCAGCAACAAATGCGATCCAAAGAGAGGAAAGAGGAAGGCACCATTTAGTATGGAGTTAAAGGAAACGCGGAATCTACGCAGAAAGGGCATAGAAACAGTAAGTTGTGAAAGAAGATTATGAAACAAGACCAAAGTTGAAGAAGAAAGTAGTAGGTGCTGAAAAACAGGACAGCAGTGAACCGAAAAAAGGTGGTCCTTAACATAACAAAAACATTTTATTTCAACAAAAAAGAAAGCCTACCTAACTCTTAGCTCGGGCCCTCACATTGTCCCCCTGGGAGCGCTAGTTCCCATAGATACAATAATTGTATCCCCCTGAGGGAGGTAAGAAGGCAGAAAGTGTGAAAAGGGTAGAAGCGAAAGATGAAAGAAGAGAGTCGGCGGACGGAGGATGAAAGCGACTAGGAAATGGTTGGGATTGGAAAGTATAAAAACGAAAAAGAATAAAGGGAAGAATGGAAATGAATGCGTCGGAGATTGGGCAAGGTCTATGCTTTGGGTTATGCGAAGATATTCTTAAGTAATCATAAAACCGCATAATGAAAAAATAGATTGAATCCAGATGGTTCCCAAAAAATTTACTATAGATTCAATGGAGGTGATACGTAAAGTATTTATACTAGGTTAAATGAAGGTAGTAACTAGAGTGCTTATTAAAGATTGAATGGAAAGGGTACGCTTGATTGTTCACAAGAGTATGAAAGAAATTGGTGGTGCAAATATGTATTTATGATAACTTGAACAAAAGCAACACTACAATCACATGAGAGGCTTCAATGGACTGTGCAACGCCTCAGTTGGAAATGACTCGAGATGCGCACGCGTAATTGGAGAGGTTCGTTGAATTTAAATATTTTGCTGTGGGTGCAAAAAGTAATAACAATTTCACCACATTTCCGTGAGCGCTTCAGAACTATTGAGCCGTCAAATGTCCTCAGATGTTTCTCAAGAGTTTCAGTTCACCAGTTTTATACACTTCCGCTCAAATTCCATACGCACACAAAAAAATAACTCATAACTACTCAAAATCTTCCCTATTTTGCGAAATGTATGATTGATCAATTTACAAGCATTTCGATTGTTTCCTCATAGAGAAAATCAAAATATTTAGGTATTAACAATAGATGTTAGCTCCGGATGTAAAACTTTTTTGACCTAAAACAAAAGCTTATTGGTATTAACGTTTCAAATATTGCTTTTTTTATTGGCGCAAGAATTTCTAAACTTTTGCTTACGGTAATTTTTTTAAATATGACGTAGACGCAAATTCACTTAGAATTGAGTTTTGAAGAAAATTTAAAGTAAATAAATCTGAAAAATTCCTAAAAGATATACATCAAGCAGTAGTTCGAGTACTACTGAGAGAAAGAACTAAGGCGTACCGACAGATGTATTCTCTTCAAGAATTGCATAGGAATTTCTCTTATTCATCGAAGAGTTGAGTCACGTCACCAAAATGTGGCGAATGTGATCACATGGTGATCTCTAGGACTGCTGGCGACCACATGGTGATCTCTAGAACTGCTGGCGATCACATGGTGATCTCTAGAACTGCTGGCGATCACATGGTGATCTCTAAAACTGCTGGCTATCACATGGTGATCTCTAGAACTGCTCGCGATCACATGGTGATCTCTAGGATTGCTGGCGATCACATGGTGATCTCTAGAACTGCTGGCGATCACATGGTGATCTCTAGAACTGCTGGCTATCACATGGTGATCTCTAGAACTGCTCGCGATCACATGGTGATCTCTAGGATTGCTGGCGATCACATGGTGATCTCTAGGACTGCTGGCGATCACAAGAAATTTTTACCTATGAAAATGAAACAAATTCTTACATGCTCGTTTATTTGCGTATTTCATCTATTGTACAAAATGCACTTCTTACAGAATAAATTTATGCCACGAAAGCTCTGCGTACAAAACCCACAGAATGCGTAAAAATTGGATGACGCTAGAAAAGTATGAGGGAAAAGATGTTTATACGCAAATATATCTCAAGAGTTAATTGACAACATAAAAAATATACATCACATGGCACTATGCCCACTTCCAAGTCAATAAGGATAAAAACGTCAACTCGAACGACAAAAGTCTTAGGAAAACTCTAACTTAGTTACGATCCTATTTTCAGCACCGAAGGCTGAAACGGAAACTAACCCCAGCAAACGATCAGAGGAACGTATCACGGATACGATATTGACGCCCTCCTCCCATAAGCTTGAAACAGTGAAGCGTGCAATTCCCCATGCAGGTTCACCACTAAACAAGGCTACAGTTCCTTGCAGTAATACGAAGTTAGCACGTAACTCTTCCGTAATTCCACGCGGCTCTTTACCTCTCCGTGAAAACTGAAGTGCCTCACGCTGGTACATTGAAAATTGGCTGAAATAGAGGCGTTCGGGAACATTTCTATTTTCTAACAGGTTTTCAATTTTTTGACTAAAAAGAGTAAAAAATCTTCTAAAACACAGTACAGAAATGCAAAGTCGTTGTGTGGGAAACTAGGAAGTAGTTGATTAAGAGACACACGTGTTTTCAGAAACACTTGATAGACTCACTTACACTTTGTACTACAACTGCATGACTACAGCGAACGAAAACGCAAAAGCCACAAATGATTTTACAAAACATTTGAACCACAAGAACTTTTCCGAAGTAGTCAAGTATATTTTGAAATTGTAGTTAATTATATCAAATAATCGAGTCAAATTTAATCTAGAATTAGAGTATCCCCACTATAACAATTTGCTTAATTTATACATATGTTTATTGATAAATTTCCTGTCTGCAACATTCCCAATAATTCGTATCTATTTGAACGGCATCATAAATACCATTCAAATTACCTAAAATTCAAAATACCTAAAAACCTGACATCTGCTCACCTTTGTTTCCGAGCCTAAAAATTAAGAGTCAATGAAAATTGAGTCTGTTGTTCAAGAAAATGCAATCCATCGCAAGGGAAAAGAAACGGCAATTTTTTTCAAAAACTTCTCGGCTAATAAGCTAACAATAAATGAAAATACAAAGTTGATGGTGGTCTGACTGGTGCGTGTGTCTGTGACGCTCACAAGGATGCTCAATGACCGTATCTGTGATACGAGTTTCACCAGTGCACAAGTACAAGAAGATTTTAATCGCGGGTACCATTGGGATGGATGTATTTGTTGGTCATCCACATCTGAAAAATTAACTCAAGGGAAATGTTGAATACCTCCATTTTTGACGGGTCGTGTACACGACATAGTACTTAATATAAATTATCAAGTTAAATCCATATATATAGGTCATCTGAAATAACTTGAATTCTTTTAAATTTGAGCGTCAATATACAGGGCTTGAATAAAATAATGGTAACACCTAACATTTTGGCATCATAAGCTTTGAACATGGTTTAAACAATCAAAAAGTTACATATTTTAAAACTTTGTTTAGCATTTATGTTTTATTTATTTTGGTTATTAAAAAACGACTGTCTTTTACAGATATTTCATAATTTATAAAAATGGCTGACCTCTTTGACTTTCAAAGAGGCAGAATTGTTGGTGCTCACATGACAGGCACTAGTGTAACACTAACTGCCCGAATGCCTGGCGTTTCAAGAGGTACCGTCTCAAAAGTAATGACTGCCTTTGGAAGAGAAGGAAAGCCGTCCTCAGCAGAGCACAGGTCTGGCCGAAAGTTGAAGTTGTCTGAGAGAGACAGTTGGACCCTAAATCGAATTGTTAGAGAGGGTTGCAAGACGACGGCTCCTAAAATCCCTGCAGAGCTCAATGAACACCTACAGAATCCAGTTTCCACAAAAACTTTTCGTCGGGAGCTGCAAAATGTGGACCTTCACCATAATAAAATATACTTTGTTGAAGTGTCCAGGTGTTTCCATAATTTTATCCCACACCCCTGAAGTTCGCAGTTTGGTGCAAGCTGGTTAATTAATTAACATCACAACCATGAGGGCAATGCAAGTGTGTTCGCCGTATCATTTTCGATATAAAATAGAAACAAAACATTCAAACAACGTACATTCGTTTCCAAGTATGGTGAACACATGCACTAAATGAGAATGATCACGCCATGTAGAAACATAATTCAATAAAGATGGAGAGGATAACTTTCCACAATATCTAAAGCAAAGTGCAGAAAAAGTTTTTTCCCAATTTTTCACGTGTCTTCTTTGATTGTCATTATACAGAAGTGGCAGGATAAACTCTCGTACAAATACCGCGAGGGCCGGACTGGAGTCGCACTGAGCTCTTCATCGTCCAAGTCTGAGTTAACTCGTCGCAGAGACGAGCACATCTGTACTGCCGTTTGACCTCGTTATTTCTTCTAGAATCCGGCTTTGTTTTGAATAATAAAAATGAATTTAGCGTTGCAAATAAAAATGATAATAATAATAATAATAATAATCTAGGGTCAAATATACCAATAAATTTAAGATTACGAATAATAATAATAATAAATCTATAGTCAAATATACTAATAAATTTAAGGCTACGAATAATAATAATAAATCTAGGGTCAAATATACTAATAAATTTAAAATTACGAATAATAATAATAAATCTAGGGTCAAATATACTAATAAATTTAAGATTACGAATAATAATAATAAATCTAGGGTCAAATATACTAATAAATTTAAGATTACGAATAATAATAATAAATCTAGGGTCAAATATACTAATAAATTTAGGATTACTAATGATAATAAATTGTTACTATTATTATATAAGAAAGTTTTAGCCTCCCTTAACCACGGCAAAGATGTTCTAAGAGAGAAAGGAGGAATGCACCATTTAGTTTGAAGTTGAGGGAACCTGGAATCTATGCACAAGGTGCACAGAAACAGTAAGCAAAGGAAGAAGATCATGAAACAAGAAAAAGTTGAAGAAGAAAGTAGTAGGTGCTAAAAAACAGGACAGCAGTGAACCGAAAAAAGATGGTCCGTAACAAAACCAAAACTATTCTATTTCAACAAAAAGGAAGCCTACCTAACTCTCAGCTCGGGCCCTCACATAGTCCCCCTGGGAGTGCTAATTCCCATAGAGATAATAGTTGTATCCCCCTGAGGGGGATGATAATAAATTTAGGATTACTAGTAATAATAATAAATCTAGGGTCAAATATAATAAATTTAGGATTCCAAATAGTAATAATAATAAATTTAGGATTATAAATAACAATAATAATAATAAATTTAGGGTTGCGCCAGCACCAGGGTCTCCAGTAACTTGTAACTATGGCCCCTCTCGCTTAGGATTGGATAGCAAATAAAAGTGCGTTGAAAAGGTACAATATTCTGTATAAACAGACGACGTGGTCACACCCTCTTGCGTTCTTACGATGCGTCATGCACACTAGTCAAATTTGCACGTCCAACTGAATACGAATAAAAGTTAATGCAAGAAATGTGCTTCGAATACAGATTTTTAACCAGAAATCAAACAAGACGATATATTTCACCCAAGATCGAGATGAATGTCATGAGAGTTAGTAGTACTCATGCTGCTCTTACTCGTCCTCCCTTACTATAATAGATATGTACAAATTATTTGCAGACTGTGATGAGCATTCTCAATTCAGTGAAGACCACACTGCACTAAACTAAGGAATTGAATATAAATGTTTCAGCGTTTTACTTTATAGAGATGAAATTCGTTGTCCTAAAAAAATACATCAGAACAACTAAGATAGAAAAACATGGTTATGGCAAAACCCCTAAAAAAAATGGCATTGAGCAGAGTATGGTTGTACATTATCCAAACATCTCACTTAACAGATATTAAAGTTATCGATATAAATAAAACACCATAGCCTCAATAAGAGTTTCAGTTGGGATGACGTGGAAGAAAATCTCCCTAAAAACATTACCGTATGTAGAAGGTGAAAATAGACACCGAAAGTACAGTTGCATGTGGAAGTCCTTAGCCCGATACGCTGTGAGCCAGTGAGAAAACACACAAAAGATCTTTGAATAAGATTATATAACACCAAAGAAGCATTTTATGGCACAGCGTCAGTACATTCATTTTCATTGAAACTCATCACTAGAAGTCTCTCCTCGCTTCACACATCATTTGAATTCACACACATGGAACGAAATTTCTAGAACTACCGTCACTTCTAATTTTTCTTCTCGCTGTATCACGTCTACCATATTTCAAACAAAAAACTATACACTTAAAATTCAACCCATGGGATTGATAAATTCTCAGGGAATTGTTTTGGTAACAGTAATTACTTTTGATGTTTTTTAACTTTAACTTTGTACTCATCAAAGAAAAACGACGAGGATTTTTTTTGAAGCCATAGCAAAACCTATTATAATTTCCTGTACAGTCACGAGGGTAAGAAGTCTAGATTACACCAAAAATGGGACAAAAATCAACCCGTTGGACCGATGATGTCGGTATTTATGATACGGTTAAGTAAGTCAGCTTATAACTCGATGTGTAGCACACTTGATGGAGATGACACCGTCTCTATAAATAAATTCACTGACAAGATTTATAAGCTGACTCGAGAAAGAGTAGAACTATTAAGATAAAATTCATTACTTAGTGAATTAATTTGTTTATAAAATGTGACTTAGAGGCGCTTTTTGAGCACTTACGCCGCCATGATGGCGTAGCGTGAATTAGGGAACCTGGACGTACCTGAGCGATTGAGAAACGTGAAATTGTTTATCACGGGAATTCAAGAGAGAAAACTTTAGGGCATTTTATCTAAACGATGGAAAATTCCATTCCTGTAGTTCAAACAAGCCTGCAATTATTAGGATTGAGATAGGATAGACATAGACCAGAGAGTTGATGGAGAGCGAAGGACATAGTTAAGTATTAACTCAAATGGACAGTCAACTCAATGAAATTAGATTATTAGTTAGTTTAAGCCTCCCTATCCTCAACAAATGAGATCCAAAGAGAGGAAGGAAGAAGGCACCATTTAGTATAGAGTTGAGAGACCGCGGAATATATGCAGAAAGGGCATAGAAACAGTAAGATGAGAAAGAAGTTCATGAAACAAGATTAAAGTTGAAGAAGAAAGTAGTAGGTGCTGAAAAAAACAGGACAGCAGTGAACCGAAAAAAGATGGTCCGTAACAAAACAAAAACCTATGTTATTTTAACAAAAAGAAAGCCTACCTAACCTTTAGCTCGGGCCCACACATAGTCCCCCTGGGAGCGCTAATTCCCATAGATACAATAGTTGGATCCTCCTGAGGGGAGTCAACTCAATGAAATGAGACATCAGACCCATTAACTAACAAGATCATCAAGTCGTTAGCAATAGGTGCAATTGAACACTTGTCTTCGCAGGTACACGACAACACTCACCATGGGACGTTTCAAGCAATCACACTAGCGTTACTTCAACGAAAAAGAATAAAATTTATGGATTAACTCCTAGGTCTTAGCTCAAGCCAATATATTTCATTTCGGCGAGTCGCAATGACTAGTATGACGTGACACGAGTACGCCATAATGTTACTAGTATGACGTGACACGAGTATGCCATAATGTTACTCGTGTTACGCTTTTCCCGCGTACAACAGCAACGGGTTGGATGACTTTGTGTACAACAGAAGTGCGTGTCGGATGTTATTGGCGGAATAGGAGTGACTAAAGGTTATTTTTCATGCAGAATAGGAGTGCATGTAGGTTATTTTCTTGGACGATTATGAGTGACTGTAGGTTATTTTTCCAGCAGAATAGGAGTGGGTGAAGAGAGTTTTTTGGCAAAATAGGAGCGGATGAAGAGAGTTTTTTGGGCAATATAGGAGTGGGTGTAAGTTTTTTGCTGAACAGGATATTTTTTTTTTGCAGAATAGGAGTGGGCGTAGGGAGAGTTTTTCCTGAGTGAATGCATTTTCCCCAAAAAACGGTAAATGCGAGATATTGAGTAAAATAAAAGCGTGGAACTAGCTTGTTTTGCGCACTTAAGCACAAAATGAGTATAGAGGGAGTGGGTTAATTAATTTGGGCCTGAACAATCGATGGGAAGTTGAAGAAGCCTCCGTCAATAGACAGCCAGCGCCGGTACGCCACTAGACGGCCACATCGTCGGCCGACCCCCACTAGAATGATCACAAAGCATCACTGAGAAATTATTCTCCAAAAATAGACTGCTTCAAAAACCAGAAAAAATTGAGGTCAATCTGATAAGTATATCTGCTAACAGTGCGAAATGCGGTGAAGGTAAACAAGTTGAACTATTTCCTTAACTATACTGTGTAACGAGTAAATAAAATAATATCTAAATACAACGCAACTTAATGCTAGGAACACTCACAACAGGCCACACGTAATGCGTTTCTACGACGGCCATTTAAATGACATCACAACGCAATCCAAGATTATTTTGTCGCCATATGCTCCTCGCAGCTACGCAAGGTGTGCAGTAGAAAGATCACGTAGCCGTCACTCATAGAATTAAGTCCTGCAGAAACGAGGCAAGAAAAGAAAATGGATGTCCATGGATGAGGTTCTTTTGAATGCTTTCGCCAGTGAAGAGCGAGAAGAGAAAGGCGAATGAAGCGAGACTTCGTTGGAGAAAAGTGCGATATTTAAGTAGTATTTCACGTACATGCACCAACAAACGAACAGTATGAAAGGTTTAAAGCTTTTGCAAGCGACAAGACGGCGATAAAAAAAACGACAGATTTGAACTCAGGACTGTTGACCTTCACACTACAATTTTTTATTTTTCAATGCAGTAACACAAGTAAGTGTATTTGCCTCCGAGGTCTAGCACACCTTTCTCCCGTCTCTTGCTATAAAATGTCTCGATGTCCCGAGGCGCTTTCTCACAATTAAAAACGTGCAAGCTGTACCAAGGGGAAATTACTGTGATCCTCACCTACAGGCACTTGATATCTTAGTCTCTGCTTATAGGGCAAAATGACAAGCCAGATTCTAACGAGTTTGAGATGAAGTTAAATCCTTTCTACGCCTCAAAAGCCTTTCATTTCCTCAAAGACATACCAGTAACAAGCCTTCTACAATTTGAAACCGATTAAAATTATTTTAAGAATATCGACAGACAACTTTTCCGTAGATTGACGATTTGAGCAACGTTGAGTTTTTTTTTTGCAAAACAATATTAGAATTATCGTAAGCTTTACTCACAACTAAGAAACAGTAAATACCTAGAACTGACTGTAAAGTTAATACAATATGGCTAAAAGATCCCGAGTTCAGCGTACATTAGATGCATCAAGATCCACTCCCACGCAAAAAATAGGCACAACCTACAGTGCATTACGCAACAATATTGGAGAGCAAAAAAAAGAGTATCCCACATGCCTGACTCCTCACCGTCACTTCACAGCTACAGTAGTATCATACACACCCGACTCTTCCTCCTCCTCCCCTCTGCCTCACAGCTAGAGTAGAGTATCGTAAATCTCTCTACCTCGCACCTGAAATAGAGTATCATATATACCAGTCGCATAACTTCTACCTCACACCTAAAATCATCTGGCGGTTTCGCCCTCAGGTTTAGGAACGGTCGCGCTCTCTTCGCGTCTTCTGAGGTCACCACCTTCGGTCTCATCCTCCTCGTCGTCGTGGTCCTCAACGTTGACCAGATCCATGATGTCGTTGTCTGAGAGCGACCCCGTGCGGCGGTGACGCGCCGTCAGGAGCTCCTTGTCAACCTGAAGGTACAAAGTTACAGTCATGAAGGTTGTAAAGTTAGTCAAAAAAGTTGCAAAATTAGTCAAGAAAGTTGCAAAGTTAGTCAAGAAAGTTGCAAAGTTAGTCAAGAAAGTTGCAAAGTTAGTCAAGAAAGTTGCAAAGTTGGTCAAGAAAGTTGCAAAATTAGCCAAGAAAGTTGCAAAGTTAGTCAAGAAAGTTGCAAAGTCAGTCAAGAAAGTTGCAAAGTTACAGCCAAGAAGGTTGCAAGTTAGGTCAACTCTACAGGACAAATGAAAGATTAGATTAGTCGTTAGTTTTAGCCTCCCTACCCGCAGCAACAAATGTGATCCAAAGAGAGGAAGGCACCATTTAGTATGGAGTTAAGGAAACGCGGAATTTACGCAGAAAGGGCATAGAAAGAGTAAGTTGTGAAAGAAGATTATGAAGCAAGACCAAAGTTGAAGAAGAAAGTAGTAGGTGCTGAAAAACAGGACAGCAGTGAACCGAAAAATGGTGGTCCTTAACATAACAAAAACATTTTATTTCATCAAAAAGAAAGCCTACCTAACTTTCAGCTCGGGCCCTCACATTGTCCCCCTGGGAGCGCTAATGACAAATGAAAAGTGATGCTCAAATTTCATTATAAAAAATCGCTACCTTGATAGAGCACATAGCATAAGCAGATCCAAGTTGAAGAACGTACGCTTTGAGACCGCGTAAATTGTTAGAAAACCTGGCGTGAGGAGTGTTGCGCATAGAGCTCGGTCTATCTTCCACACTCTACAACACAACTGAAGAGCACGGTAATCTCGCTCGACATGCCCCACTCTACACCTCAACTGAAGAACACGGTACTCTCGCTCTACATGCCCCACTCTACAAAACAACTGAAGAGCACGGTAATCTCGCTCTACATGCCCCACCCTACAACACAACTGAAGAGCACGGTAATCTCGCTCT
>JACJUY010013305.1:0-20082 GCA_014220935.1 Platorchestia sp. MABIK | reverse complement strand
CGCAGCTTTTACCTCAAACTAGCCTAGCAACACATTGCATTATTATAAGATATAAGATATTTCACTACATTCCTCGTTCCCATGACTCCATACTAAATGGTGTCTTCATCCTTCCTCGCTTTGCACATCTTTTTTGCGGTTAGTGAGGCTGAAATTAACTTATAATCTAATCTATCCTGAAAATTTCCTCGTCTAATTTTCTCCGATGTGACGTCTGTGGTTTGGTCAAATCCCGCAACTCAGAGATATTACGCTTTTGAGCTCTCAGTTCTTGTAAGCGAATTATTGTATGGAACATGAAAGGAACATGCGTAGTTAAGAACAAACTTTCCAATCCTTTGCTGCTTCTCTCGTCTGAGAGGAGCAAATGCTGGGATGTTGCTCGTCCAAACGATGTCCCATCACTGCAATCAACGACCTTCGTAGCAAGTCTGCGGACCGCTAGTAAGAAGCACGGACGTGAATGAGCCGAGCAATTTGCTGTGTTGTGGGTTTCCTAACGCTTTCTGTATTACATTAAGCCCTGCACCTGTGTCTTTCTTCGTCGCTTGATGCTGCGAAATTATTTTTTCCTACGAATCTTTGTCTCAAATTAACTTATATGCATTCCATGTTGGAGAACAAATATGCACTTGCGTTACTATGTGTTTTTCCTTATATTTGCAGTCATAAGAAAACGCCCATTTGCATCTGCTTCTCAAACGTTTGAACATTTCAATGCAATTTCGTCGCTAGCTTATGAAGAACTGAACTTTCGTTTGAAACCAATAAGTCGTCATCGTTGAAAAAAAAATTTTCTTGAAAGCAATTGAAATTGCCTAGCTTGAGTATGTTTGAGTTTTTTCCACCGCACAACATAACACTGTGTAGCACATAATGTACGAAATTATGTACAATATTCGGCGCATCACAACATTCCCTGGCGCACTAAGTAGAGCTCAGCGGCGCCAAAATTTATAAAGACGATGCGCTGCGTAGGTGCTCTTGGATGTAATACTCGAGATCGACCAGGTGAATTTCATCGCTTCCACCTCTCAAAAAATTCTTGCTCAGTTCTTCATGGGAAATCAAGCTTCATAAAAAGAACTTATGGAATTTTTCCTATTCCACAGCATTTATACTATAAACATACTTGTCGTTGCACAATATTCCGTGGTGATCACCGTTGAATTGACCGCACGTCTTTAGACTCAGCACCACATGGTAGCAAGGGGCGCTGTTCACCAGGAGCACCACTGCGAAACTCAGCCCAACCCTGCCTGCCCCTGTGGCATCGCCCGAGACGCTGGGCCCGCTGCGCTAAGCTGTCGTGATGCTCCTCTCACTCCCCTCATTAATATGCATGTCAACTTGTGTGCTCTCCACGCGCCTCTTCTATCCTTCCTTGTGCCTCACGACGCACCAAGTGCCCCTTCATGCTCCATAATTTGCTGTGCTGAGGCTGCGGCTGCACCCTGCTCGCGCTGTGCTTTGTTGGTGCTGCTATGTTAGAGCTGGTGTGCGCGCTGTTGCTGCAGCTCAGCTACGACTGTGCTGAAGTTGCAATGCGCCGTTGAATTTCGCTACATCATTCAGCTAGATCTTGTGCTAGCTCGTCGGATCTGCGAAGCTGCAACGTGCGCAGTCACTTCGCCTGCAGTGAAAATGAGACATCTAGCAAACTTGAATCCCTCCTTGTTCGGCGCTGAGGCCTATAACCATTCTAGATTCATTTTTGAGTTACCTGAAAATAAAGTATAGATCTTGTGTTAGTTTTAAACCATGCCTTGTTTGCTCTGTATTTTGTTTCTGTACCTTTTTACATCCTTGAAGTTTGCTGTTTCTTGCTTGCACCTTAACTTTCCTGTTCACTCATAACAATTGCTCGCAGTTTCTCGCAGCTTCATACTTGTCCATTTTTACAGTTCCCCTATACCTTTGTATATGTAAGTACCATGTGGCTCTCATGAGGACATAATTATGTCTATGAGAATTAGCACTCCGAGCAGGAAGATGATGTGAAGTCCCGAGCTGAAGGTTAGGTAGGCCTTTTTTTGTTGAGGTGAAACATATTTTTTCTCTTATTCCGGACTGTTTTCTCGCTTCTCTGCAGTTCTTTTTTCAGCACCTATTACTTTCTACTTAAACTTTTTTCTTGCTTCGTAGACTTCTTTCAAACTTTATGTTACTGCGCTCAGGAAATGAGGACACGCCTTGGGCTGGACTCCCCGCTTCCTTCATTCCAAACTAAATGGTATCTTCCGCCTTACTTTCTTTGGAACACAAACGTTGTGGTTAAAACCAGGAGCCTTAAACCAACTCAAAATCAAACCTCACATTTTTTACCTAGAGGCAATAGCGCCCGCCTTATCGTTACTGATAATTATCGAAGACAGTGCTTCTATCGCTGTACTTTCAGGCGTACGCACTGCAGAGAAATCCAGACTCAGCCTTTTCTGTAATGTTTGGTAGACTAGTTGCTGTTCAGTGACGCCCTGTTGTGTTTTTACACTCTTGCCTGGTGCTCTTTTTTTTGCAGTCCACCCGCCTTTTAAATGTTTTTATATTAGTGGTACACTCCATCAACAGCGGTGCTATGTTTCAACTTGTTCTCTCAGCTCCCCTTCCATTGGCCCCTCCGCCTCCACTTGCTCCCCCACCTCCACCTCCCCACCCAGAACACTAATCCCTCTAATGCACTCAGGAAGGGAAGACCTCCAGCTGCTCGTGCTTACTTTTAGGCACCTCTGCACTCGCGATTGTCAGTTTTGTGGTCTTCTTTGAGGGAATTATAAAGTGTCGGGCTGTAAAATACTCCATCGTTTACCCCCAGCACTTTTGCGTGCGCTCTAAAGGAGCTGCCGCCGCTCCTCCTGCTGTTCGCTTTCAATTTATTGAAAAAAGCGCAACGCTCCTGCCTGCTGCTGGTGCTGCCAGCCCCCGCGCGCTCGCTTCCAGCTGCGCTTTTTATTTCACCGTCCCCGAGCTTTCAATTATCCCCTGAATAGGTGCACGGTGAACCTCGGTGGCGAGTTCTGCAAATTTCTTTCTCGACGAATGGCATTCTTGCATTCCCGCGCTTGCATAATCAACGCAATGCTTGCATGGAAATTTGACGGTGCACGATTTTCTGTGTAGTTCCCGCGGCGTTGTTTGGGTTTTAAATACTTGCGAGTTTGGCATGTTGGCGTGCTGTCGGTGTTCGTCTAATTCATTAACGCCGTCATAAAATATCTCTAAAAAATAAAAATCTTCTTAAGTGAAATGGTCAGGTAAAATCTAGCTTATAACACTGCAGCGAGGAATATTAATTTCTTCGGAAATGTTTGCTCAATTTGTTCCATATTTAATGCCCTCATAACGCAAGCTTGGCGCAAATTTCTTATGCATTTAATTGTTTGCGGTGCTCTTTTTACTTGCTTGGGCGAGAAAATTTTGAATGCAATATTTCCATGCATTTTTGAAAAAGAACAGGTTGCAGCAAGCCTTGTATTTATTTGTTTTGTCGCGCCCGCCAACTTGTTGAAGTGTTGACTTTCGTTGTGAAACTTTACGTGTTTTTTAAAATTTCTTACGTTTTCTTCACTTGATCGTTTTTCTTGGAAGTTCTGTAAAAAACAATGTGTCTCAAATCGTAATCTTGTAGTGCACGCATAGGCTTATGTACATGTGCGTAAATTGTAAAAAATTGCTCCTAGAGTGCGTTTGACGCTATTTCACCAGCTATTTGCACGGTAATATGCGAGTTGTCCAGAACTTGACGCTCTTCCCCTACCATTGCTGTGAAGCTCGCTAGTAATTTTCAGAGTCGGGCAGCACTTCTCTTGAACTTGGTGCTCTTTCTCTAAAATTGATGCGAGGTCATGAATGAGGCGCCTGAGACAAGTCTGCCTGCTACGGTACAGCAGCCGATGATGACTGTAAACTTCCCTAACGCTTCCTGGAGTCGCAAGAGTTTCTCACTTCAAAAGCGGCAACCTGAAATTAACTGTGGCCTTGTTGGCACATCAACCTTCCACGCCGGTAGAAGAAAAAGTAAAAAACGAGACGCGTTGGTGCTTCCTTCTTCCGTATGGGCCGAGACTCTGCTGAAAAACTCTAGACTCCAGAAAATAGGTGACTCAGTTCCACTTTGATTTCCGAGCACAGAGGTATTTTAAACGTAGAGTATGCTGATGGTTAGGAAGCCCCCAAAACAAAGCAAATCAACGGCGTCAAGTATGGGGCTCTTGTAGAAAGACGGACCTCGTAATGTCGTAGATAACCGGTGTGGTGCAGCAGCGGGACAATGCGCCTGCGAGCGACAATGAAATGAGTCTCCAAGGCGCCCACTGCGGGATTTCGGTCGCGATTTACTGCCTGGGAAGAAAGCTTCTCGAACACGACTCTGTCTTGTCACATTTAACCGGACGAACATACGTTAAAGTTCGGATAGCCAGTGCTATGAATGTTAGGATACGTCGGTGATTTCTTATCAGATGCCAGTTAAGGTGTGTCACCTGGTGTATTTCAATTCAACTTGTTTCGCTGTGTTGTGTAATCTTGAGAAAAATTGATAATATTTTTGTATCTGGCTTAGAGACGAACGTGCCGAGCAGGAAGACAACCGTTCTTTGTTAGAGAACGAGTATTGTTCGTAGGCCGGAGTACTTGGCAGCGAAGAAAATCACAGATGGCTGAGACAAGCGTACTGGACAGCGAGGGGAGTGCATTTAGCAAATGGATCAGCAAAATTGGCAAATACGCTTTTGTATTCAGTATGCCTACTTTTCATTAAGGTCCACACGGACTAAAATATTTAGAAGGAAGACATGTATACTCAAAGAAATACTTTAAAAAAAAGTATGCTTGCATTTGAATAAATATGTTTTATAGAAAGAGTAGGAAGACGATTTCTCTCGGGTGAAAACTGATTTGCTTGCACGAATTTTACAGTATTACTTAACCTCTGATGATTATTGTACGTGTCTCCAGGATATTCTCTTGTAACCAGGACTTCGTATCACGAAGATACTATCATGGCTTTGGATCGAGGTTAAAGTCGTTCGAAAGAGAAAATTACTTGAGCAGCAACCGAATGAGTAAATTGTTATGTTCGCTTGAATAATTGACGCATCGAATCGTGAAATTTCCTAGCAGGTTTTTCGTGAATACGCAGTTCGTTCATCAGTGTAGTAAAATGTATAGCACCGAGACTCGATTGGATGGATATTCTCGCCACCTTCTGCAGGCGGTGGAAGTTGCGTGAGGGTCCGCAGTAGCGTGCACGGTTTTCTCCCGACTCTTTCTTCTCTTTTTTTTAGCTTTCATTTGCAGGGAGGCACAAATCTTGGTGCAGCACCATACACTTGTGTGCGCCGGCGCTGCTCCCGCTCATTTCACCCTCGAATTTACTCATATTGGCTCCTGCTGAGCGGTGCTCCCTAATCACTCGTGCTTAATTGTACAGACGGTGCTAAGGAGCTCAGAATTCCTAAGCGCTATTGCTACCCGTTTGTTACTAAGTTCTGATACGTTGAGCGTCATTTGATGTGTTAGCGTCTTTAGAGAAGATTTGCTGCGATTGGTACATTTGATTCTCGAGTTACACGACATCATTTATCTCGAACTTCTACTTATGAGGATGAAAATTCGTCTCGGTTGATCACAACTTGATAAAGGCACCATAATAGTTGATATACGTTGACTGTTTTTAACCGTGAGTTGAGGTTCGTCTACGATCTTGTCGTGTAGCTAGTAAATCGACTGTACCTAGCTTGTTGGCGTGTGTTGAGCCGAGATTGCACGTGATGTTTTACCTTGAGATTTTCCTCCAGCCTGGCGTGGACTCGAGCACCATCCTAAGAAGTGCGCGTGCACGTCTGAGCCAGACTTGGCAGCTGGTGTTTGATTGAGGCCTGCGCATTAGAGGCCTAATGAGAGCACCTAATTAGCGCCTAACTTAATGAGGGCTGTGATCAAATGCACAGCTCTCTTTTGGGGTAAACTCGTGCGCGAACCTCGTGAGATCCTTATTGACCTTTTTCTAATTTTTCTTCCGCTTGCAAAAAAGCGACTAAAAATGTGTTGCTGAAAGAGATTTTGCCTTCACTTCCAGAGCTCATTAATTTCTCGTGTGTGCTTTCGATTCTTGTGTTTGGTTAGTTTCTGAAGAGAATGTGTTAATTGAAATTCAATCTTTTTAATGGAATGTGTTTATTACCGTAAGTGAGATAATGCTTAGCACTAGAATACTCTGTAGCTTCGCTATCTCCTCCTCAGATGCTCAACAGAAACTGTTCAATGCCCTGAGTTCGTGTGATGTTACGAATTCAATTATCCTGTAACCTGTGTTCTTTTAGATTGAGCCTTAACACATACGTCTGTGTGGACACATACGTCCACACATACGTCTGTGAAGCAAGGTGCAGAACGGATCTTCTTTGACACGATTACATTTTTTCACTTTTGATTTTGACTTTTGCAGAACCTGTACCTTCAAAATGAAAACCTCGGCAATCAAGAAGTGTTGCAGTTTTTAAGTGAGGCTTCTTGACACACAGCCCTCGTCAATCTGCTTTTTATAAATAGTTTCCGTGAAGTATTGCCAGAATCCCTTAATAAGCTTCTGTACTTTCTAGAAGACATGAGATATTGATGTCATTCTTATCCTTACAATGTTTCGTTCGTTAACAGCCGGCACCCTATTGCATACTGGGAGAAACTATTTCCGAGTGGTATTACGTTCGAAAGAAAGTAGCTTGGTCCTGAAGGTGTTGTCTTCCTTCGGCGGAGTTACGGTTGGTTATCCGATGTAGGTTTGCTTTTGTATTTCCTTTCTTAGCTCTTCTGTTTAACCGACGATTGATATTTTGTATTAACGAAATTTTGACATGGGTGTCGTCAGTGTAATGTTTCTGGTTGTCTATTTTTCCTGTCTTTTACTGATCACTGACATCGCTGAAACCGTGTTTATTTTTAACGAACAAGTGATAAAAATTGTGTAGTACTATTGGATCCACTTACTTTAAAGCCATTCACAAACTTTACGAGTGTTGACTAATACATAAATGTTATCGTTTTGCTATTCCTAATTATGTATCGAACCAAAATATGTGGTAAAAATACTAGTTTGCTTGCATAACTTAGATTTGCTTATTGGATATATACTCTACTAAACAATTTATTTGTTTCTTTGTTAACCTAATGTTATGAAAAATTCGTATTATTTTAATACATGTGGAAGAATTTTTTTCTGAATGAACTAATTGCAGGCCTCTGCAATGCTCAAGGTTCAGTCGTTTACTTTGCAGCCTAGGGCTCGACTGCTACATTTTATATTCTCGGCACTACATCGTCCTGTCGAGATACGCGAGTCTCAGTTTGATATTGCAGTGCGCATTTTCAAGATAATTTAAACCATCTTGAAACTTTTGCCTTGTTTGGACCTAGGAGTTGGTTTAACTCAATGTGGTTCTCAGTTTTGTTGTACGTTGTGCCAGAAAATAGCTCCAAAATGATCGCTTTTCCGTTTGATTTGATCTGTGTACAAATTTTTTGTACTGTGCTATGTCAGACTCGAGCAATTACGCGTCGTTAAACCCATACGCACATTATTTCCTGGTGAGCGGGGTGATGCTGTTTGATTACAATTATGCGATTTTCAAACTTCACCCGTAACGTCATTAGCATTAAAATATCCCCCGAACTCTGAAATAAAACTCCTTCCCTCACGCCTCAACAGCGCGCTCCTTTTCGGTCCTGAATTCCTTGAGGTTGCGCCGTTAATGACAGCTCGAGAGAATAAATCTTCCCCTCTTTGCCTCGCGCCGTGCCAAATTTTCCCCCTTGCAATTGTTAAGGCCCGGCCGTCGCTAATAAGAACATTGGGATTGTTTGCACATCCGACGCACCGCATGCCGTGGCTCTGATAATTAAAGACCCGCAGCGTCTGTGGTTCAAGTGGCTACCAAATGGCTCTCTACCGCACGTTCTCTAATTAATTCTATCACTATGATTTGGGATGAATGCTCTCTCGTGAGATGAAGGAGCACAGTCCTTGTTTTTGTCGTTAAGAATTGGTGTATTAGTAGGCCTTAGTAGGATTCAGGACTTCATCTGACGGTTGGTGAGTTCTGAAAATTTCTTATTGTTTTCGTGGCATTGATGATAGCACGTCGTGAAAGAATTACTTGAACACAGCCTCGCGAACAACAAGTTCGCTATGAGAGAAACACTCATGTTCGGGATGAGAATTAAAGCTATAGCTGCATAGCCACGTGGCTTCACTCCCCCGTTTTGATAAGGTCCTGCATGCTCTCTGGGGAGAAATGCAGCGTTCACGCGCGTCATCAGCGTCCTCATTATTTTAATTGCGATGCTCACGGAGACTTGGAGCGCCGTTGCAGCCCCACGACCGTGTGGATTTTGAATGTGTCTACGTTAGCGCTCCGGACTTCCCGTGTTCATTTCAGCGTCCGCGGTGACTTATTGCCGCTGTCTTGTTCCTCTTGTAGATTTCATTTGGTCATTTTATGTGTCTGTTTTTTTATTATAAAGTGAGTTACGTATGTTTTGTGTACTTTCCACTGGCTGCAATTTGTTCATTGACATGAATGTTATTGACTTATTTTACTGTAAAATGATCTCCAGGTTAAACGTTCAGAATTCTTTTTTTTTGTCTAGAACTACTCAACAATTCATAAGAATCAGATTTTGTCAGGGTAATCTCTGTGTGATATTTATGCATGATAGCAATACTTTTGAAGGTGCGCATAAGTGTTAGTTACGAAAAATGTTAATTTCATTTAAGTTCACTTGCACAGTGGATTTAGGTTTTGTTCATTCGTTAGGAATTTGTAGTAATAAGGAGTGGTAGTGCAAAAGAGTGAGGACTCGATGCGCGGTTCGTGCTTATCCGAAATTTATGTCACAATCGTATTATCGTGAATGTTTAATTTTGATCGTTCTATCATTCTACGCATTGAAGTATTTGCAGATTTTCTAAACTTTTACCTCTCATGTTCGGGTCACTTCATAGTTCATTTTTTACCGAAGTGTTTCGTTGACTCAGCTCACATGCAGGCAGCTTCGACGTTAGTTTCGTCGTATTAAGATTCATGTATACCATATCCAGTATACTGCCATCTTGATTAAGAACTTCAGTAGTCTTATGACTCTTTCAGTCAGCGAGGCATGGTAAGATGCTGCAAACATTTTCATAATGAACTTAGCTGCAGTTGAACACAGTCTCGGTTAACTTGAAAATGTCATTCATGAAGTAACTCAAGAATACATAGTTTTTCAATGTTCGTCCTTTGAGTCTTTAGAACTGTAATTTCATCTTTAAATAGTTGGTAATTTAGTGCATTAATTATCAAACTTCAATTACCTACATTACAGTACAATTCCTCTCACATTTATTTCAAGCTTTTACGGATCAGTAATAAACTGTCGGAAATACTCAGCCTATTGAACCGCTCTGTTGTTATCACTGCATTTTTTGGTTTACACGCCGATGACACTTGTCTCGTTGTAAGAGCTTTTTTTTTGAGACGCACAACATTTTCAGCAACACGTAATAAAAGCCTCTTTTCTGATGTAGAGTTAGGGAATTGTTAAAAGATAGTTTTTTTATTTCCTTTCCTTATGGTGGTCAAGGCACGAGATATTCCCCACACAAGTGATCGTATCCTACTTTTTCTTTTCGTATTTTTTTTATCGTATTTGGCCTGGTTATTTTGTAGCTATCTCTTGACAACATTTATGAGCTTGAGATGCGACGGGATGTGAGTTACCGAGCTGAAGGTGAGAGTTTTTCTTTTGCCGAACTACACTTCGTACTTTGTTTTATCACGGACTATCTTTTTTGTTTATTGCTGTTTTTTTTCTACTTATTGCTTTTTTCTTTAATTTTCATCATGCTTCGTAAACTGCTCTCAATCTAACTGTTTCTATGCGTAGGGTATGTGGATACACTCTGTGCATGGATTCCCCGTTTCTTGAACTCCGAACTAAATAACGCCTTCCTCTTTCCTTTCTAGGGAAACACCTATGTTTTGGTTAGGAAGGGGGAAACCAAGTCATTACCCGCACTCTTGGAATGCTACGGAAGCGATAGACTAATGCCTTATTTTACGTAATGTTTTTGATTATGTTAAAGGTAATAACATCTGAGAAAAATTTGCTCCCCTTTGTATGGCTCTTCATTCCGGTTTCGGTTGTGGCGACTTTCGTGTTGTGTGGGATTATGTGTATTAATTTGCTTGGTTGTACGGTTAACGAAATTAGATTAAATTGATGTTGCCATCCATGTTGATGTGAACTTATATTTCTTGTGATTTTTTTTGTGTTGAAATTTTGTATTTTGACTGTTCTATCTTCTGCTGGTGCCCAATGTACATTGTATTAGAGACGTATTAGTGAAATGTGTAACTATACTCGCAATTGGCGATGAATAAACTCAAGAGACTTACTATTTATCCTTATATATACGTACATAAATTTACTTAAATAGTGCTCATTTGATTTCGAAGAAACGGCTCAAAGGTTCGAAGATTTCGGAAGAAACGACTCATTTTTTTTGGTTTCGTTACAGCTGCTGGTGGAACATACAACGCACGGGAGTGCGATCCTGTTTAAACGCTTATTTTGTGATCGCATGTTGGTTTTAAGCCCGTTGCAGTTGCCAAAGACTTAGAAATGACTTATTTGAGTTGTAAATTCTTCTCAATGTTCGCATGGTGTCGAGACTCGCCGTGATTTTCGCAAGCTGCTCTGTATTTTCTAGCTCATGTGGCGCTGCTCGCTCTTGGTCTTCCTAGAGATTAACTGGGCCTTAAGCTGCCGTGCTCGCATTTGGTTTTCTTAGGTAAACTTTCCTGACTTCTGAAGAGTATCCAAACTCATTTGTCAGTTCTTTTGCGTGGGAGCTTTTCTTTGTTCAAAACTCCTCGGTGTTAAGTTCCTTCGGGGAATGATTGGAGGTGAGTACACTATGTAGTAGCGCTGTACGCGTGAATTGAGGCTTGTTCATTCCTCAATAGCGTTTTCGTGCTGCGGTGAACGGTTTTGTGATTTGAGACGGCCTTTCTTTTCTTCATTATTCTCAGAAGTTGTCTCTTTTGGGTAGGTGAAGTGTTGAGCATGGTTTCTTTTTTTCGTCATAGCTACTTTAGTGTTCGTTTGTTATTTTCATGTTGTGAATAAATTTTTTACATCGTCTTTTGCTGTTGGCAGTTAGAGGACAACTCTTCTGTTGATATATCTTTGTTTTTTATTTCTGACTTATAAACTTTCACTTGTCCAGTTCTTACGAGTAAGCAAGGATTGACGTCTTTTCAGTGTATGCGTTTGTTGAATTATTATTCTCACCTGATGTGAAAATTTGAGTTATTCTAATGACAAGTACGGAGTAATTTGCCGTAGAAATATTCCAGTATATCACTGTTATTATTCGGAACTTGATCAGCAACTTGAGGAAAACATGATTATTACCATCCAACAGAGAGGAACGTCGTGTCAAATTATGACGCTTAATGAAGTTTACCCTGAAGTGGCTCCTTTCAGTTCGCGGCACGTCTCAGCGCTCTCTTGGAATAGCTTGGTTTGGAAGTATCGCTGCGTACTCTACGCTCTCCTAACGTTGCTCTTTCTGACTAGTTGCTGTTCATTGAAGATAAGAGGTTGAAATCATTTGAACTTATTATATGCATCGGAACGAGTAAGATGTACGAACGTAGCATTCAAAAGTTCACCAGAGATGCAATATGAGGAGTCGATCTGCCAGAAAGCTTGTAAAATTACGTTAATGATGGTGCATGATAGCCATTGATTATTGCGGACTGTTGACCTAAAATCGTACATTGGGGTCATTTTGAACGGATATGTATTAGAATCATTGTTATATTCCTATTGAAGAAAGATCAGTTTTGTATTTTTGCTTCCGAGTGAGATGGTCTGTCGAAATACGAATATGCAAGTACATAAAATATGTTTGAAGTAGTGAGCAAAAATTGAATCCCGAGGCGTTGAAGACAGTTCTATGAATAGTAATCTAATCGAGATCACTGGAAATATTCCTAAACTTACTTTGTCCCTTTCAACCTTACGTTTGGACTTAGTACGTCTGCATTGTGTACGACTAAGCTGTGAAGGTCTAGGCTGTGTACGCCTAATCTGTGTACGCTTGGACTGTGTACGTCTGGACTAAACACGGTAACCGAGCTCCCAAAGAACTCACGGTTCAATTTTCAGCGGCAAAAAAGCGCAGGACCGACTGCGGCCAATCGAACTGTCAGTGCAATTGAGGCTGCGGTCTTTGCCGCGCCTCTTTGCTCTTTCACAGACTTGACAGTTAATTTGCCCATCCAAAAGTTATCTTCACCTCGAGCGTTTTGTCTGCAACCGCAACGCAACATCGATCTCGCCTGTTGGACGTGAAATCCGCCAGTTTCCAGGCCGCTCCTGCGCACCTGTCAACTCCTTTGAGCTGCGAAATGCTCAACTTTCTGCGTGTTATTTTGTGTAGTTCTTGCGTGCAATTTTTCTTTTAAAGGTGGGCTGTGTACCTCGTCGGCCGTAACAATTTATGGACTTTGCATTTGGGTTCATTTTAAACCGGCACTTTAATTCCACGCCGTATCTGTTTGTTGCGTGCACTCACCCATCGGAATTACGGAATACTTGATAAGACTTGTAAGGGAGACTTATTTTCGTATTGTTTGTTGTACAATTTTTGCAAATTAGTGATGTGCAGTTCTATGAGCGCGATCTTGACTGTCTATGAATTAATGTAGCTGAATGTCAATTGTTTCCTAATTGTTATTTGTCAAAGGAATCGCTTTGATTAATGTTATGCAATTACCTACTTTACTTACAAGGTTCATTGTCGAGTTCACATGCATTGAACCTTCAGTGAAATTTCTACTTGATAATTTTTTCTACTTTGGATGAGCTGACACGAACGCCATCGCTTCTTGTGTGCCCGCTGACTTTGACGGCGCCCGGCGAGTGTGAGGAGGCCGTTGTCGCTGTTTATTTTCGACCAAATAAATGGCAGAAGGTGCACGATGCTGTAGGTTTTGTGCCTGTCGAGTAGGGAATGAATGAATCGAATATTTTTGATATCTCTGTCGCTTCACAGGGTGTCCCAAACTCCACTCGTTGATTGCCCAGTACTCATCTACGAATTAGTACTCACAGAGGGAAACTGTGAGATCCCGAGCTGAAAGTTAGATAGGCCTTCTTTTTGTTGAAATGAAATGTTTTTGTTTGTTATGTGAAGGACTATCTTTTTTCAATTCACTGCTGTTTTATTTTTCAGCATCTACTACTTTCTTCTTCAACTTTTATCTTGTTTCATGAACTTCTTTTGCAACTTACTGTTTCTATATTCTGAACACCTTGTGCATAGATACTGCGTTCCCTCAACTCCAAACTAAATGGTGCCTTCGTCCTTCCTCACTTTTGAACGCCTGTGTTGCGGTTAGGGAGGCTTAAACTAACATCTAATCTTGTTTAATTTGGCAAGAAGGAAATCGTTCGCATTCACGGATGTAAATTTTGAACAGCTTGCTCCTGCATACCTGCATTGATCGGTTACTTCAAAGACAGTTGATGAGCTCCCTGAGCGCGTAGCTGCGAGTGTACCCAAATACGGTCTGCGTGACCGATGGTTTAGGAATAATTTGTTGGTGTTGCTGGAGAGCAACATCCAGTACCTTGATTCCCAGTTTCTATCGTGCGCGTTTCCCTGTCCTTGCGCGAATTTGCGAGCCCGAGTTTCAATGGAAAGCAGTGGGTGTAATCAGTGCTCGGGGGCTGCCTCGAGTGCGCTCATTTGCATGCTTTTGCTGCGGGCGCCCTCCTAATCGTCACGCTCGCTGCGCACATTTCTGTGCGCTCGCTGAAGACCTGGCAGCCGCTCTCCTCCTTTCTTTCTCGTTTCCGCGTTTCCTGCGGCTTGCCGAATAATGATAGCAGTATTGTGAAAGAATAGCTGTTGTTTCTTCGTATGTATGTTTGTGGTTACCGCGTCTCGCTTTCAGTATCAGATAGGCAAAGAGTGTGCAGGTTTTCCCTGATGCTACACTTTTTTAACGTTGATTGCAAATGATTCACTTTCTTTTTCGAACATTATCGAATGCCGTCATTTTTGACAAGCCATATACAATAGTAATTGAAATGATGTAATGGAAGTTCGTGCGCGTGTTGCAGACACTGTTTCGTCAATCTCATATGCCTGGCGTGTGTTTTTCACGGTATTCTACCTAATAATAATTTTGTGTGTAAGATTAAGATGTAGGAGTTACGCGAACATTGTTTGGTTGACGACTGCGAAGCTTCAGCGCCTGCAGAATTCAGTTCATTTACAGTGGCGACTTTGAAGGAATGTGTCGTATTGAAATCCTTTACTTTAATTTTATGCCGTATGTTTAATTTCTGAGTTTTTGCGCGGTTACTCTCAGGAAGTGTATGTTAGGTTGACATGAATATATGAAGTAGGCGAGAAATATTTATATGTAGTGATGAAGTATTATTTTGCTCAAAAGTTTGAATGAAAAAAAACGCTAGGTGAAGGTGGTAAAAAGAACATTTCTTTTACCTATGCTTAACCATGCTCTGATGATATAGCTGGACACTTTCAAGTCTAATGGTTAATATGTAATAAATTTTGTATCCATTTTTATGCTATGAACAAAATTGTGGTTTAAGCGTGATGATCAGTCAAAATATGTCTCTTTACTCATGCTAATGAGAAGAGGAGCACAACGTGTTGCCTCGTAACTTAACATACGCGCTGCAGTGCGTGGTATTCAACAACGAATATCTACGCACGCTGAGGCTCACTTGCATCTGCAGCCTCCCTCTCCGCTGATGCCGCCCTCTTTCTTTGCATGAATGAGCCGGTCGTGCAACACCGGTTCCCTGATTGATTAATGCGCCTCCAGGGAATACTAATTCTCAGCATAATAATAAAGAGCGCAGCGGGCGGCCGTGCCTCATCATGGGCCTGGTGAACATTTTTTTTTTTGCTATCGGCAGTTGCTGTCGCTGTCTGACACGTTAACTAATTACGGTAGTCGTTACCATTCTTTGCTCTAGACTTCAGATTTTAGCATTGAGCTGTTGGAATGTATAGAAACTCCGGAACTCGGGTTGTAGTTGCTGGATGTAAACGACGTATTTAGTTCATTAGCTTCTGCTAGCGACGAGAGCCGTCGCATC
The DNA here is from genome assembly GCA_014220935.1 of Platorchestia sp. MABIK. Taxonomy (NCBI): domain Eukaryota; kingdom Metazoa; phylum Arthropoda; class Malacostraca; order Amphipoda; family Talitridae; genus Platorchestia; species Platorchestia sp. MABIK. Next base: position 4,896 of record JACJUY010013305.1, on the reverse strand, counting down.
ATGAAGCTGAAGGCTGTAAAATAAAGACCCGTCTTCTTGTTTATGAACTGTGCATCAGGTGAGCACAGTTATCGTATTTTCATTCTCTGTTTGGTAGTCGTCCCAGTGGGAAAATGTGCGAGGGCCCGAGCTGAGAGTTAGATAGGCCTTCTTTTTGTTGAAATAAAATGTTTTTGTTATGTTAAGGACCACCTTTTTTCGGTTCACTGCTGTCCTGTTTTTCATCACCTACTATTTTATTTTTCAACTTTTATCTTGTTTCATGATCTTCTTTCTCAACTTACTGTTTATATGCCCTTTCTGCATAGATTCCGCATTCCCTTATCTCCATATTAAATGGTACTTTCCTCCTTCCTCTGTTGGAAACGCTTTTTTTTACCGGTTAGAAAGATTTAAACTTACGTCCAATTTAATTTGTTTGGTAGTCTGCCTTGATTTGACAGTGCCAACACCACGCACTCTTCTTCTTACTGTTCATGTGTTCCCGCTAAACCTGATGAAATTAGCGTCTTGTACATCAATGCGCGTATAGAGCAGGGTGATCGATCACAGCCCTCAGGCGTCTGAAGGGATCATTAGATCACGTGTCAGTCATGGATAGGCTTCCTCTTATCTCTCCCTATTATTATTGCTTGGTGGCGGCAGCTCAAGCGTCACTTGCTCATTAATATTGACTGATAAACGGCGCAGGAGTGGGAGCCTATAGGACTGCTTCAGTCTTGATACTGTGTAACCCTGAGGGATGATCTCTGTGCTGTGGTTGTTTTCTTGTGTTGTATTGGGGACCGGCATGTGGTGACTATCTGCTACTGTGCTCTAGAAATCAGTTCTGTCGCTGTCACTGTTATGTCTTGGTGCTTCTTTACTCGTGATACCACTGAGTAATTGTTGCTGCAGATAGTGATCATTTTTTGCTTCTATACTACTGCTTTTAGCTGTTCCTGTAGGTGGTTGTTGGCGATGTTCGCAGTTTGAGTTTTGTTGTTATGCAGTTGGAGACCCAGCTGCTGCTTATGTTCACAATTTTATCGCAGTTGCTTTGACGCTACTGCAGGAGGCCACTTTTTAAAGCTGTTACTATACACATGTAGATGCAGCCGATGCTACTGTAGATGCCCATAATTCTATTGCTCTTGCTGTACAGTTGCAGACGCAGTTGCTCTTGCTATACAGTTACAGACGCAGTTGCTCTTGCTGTACAGTTGCAGACGCAGTTGCTCTTGCTGTACAGTTGCAGACGCAGTTGCTCTTGCTGTACAGTTGCAGACGCAGTTGCTCTTGCTATACAGTTGCAGACGCAGTTGCTCTTGCTTTATAGTTGCAGACGCAGTTGCTCTTGCTTTACGGTTGCAGACGCAGTTGCTCTTGCTGTACAGTTACAGACGCAGTTGCTCTTGCTGTACAGTTGCAGACGCAGTTGCTCTTGCTATACAGTTGCAGACGCAGTTGCTCTTTCTATACAGTTGCAGACGCAGTTGCTTCCACTGTACAGTTGCAGACGCAGTTGCTCTTGCTGTACAGTTGCAGACGCAGTTGCTCTTGCTATACAGTTGCAGACGCAGTTTCTCTTGCTGTACAGTTGCAGACGCAGTTGCTCTTGCTGTACAGTTGCAGACGCAGTTGCTCTTGCTGTACAGTTGCAGACGCAGTTGCTCTTTCTATACAGTTGCAGACGCAGTTGCTCTTGCTGTACAGTTGCAGACGCAGTTGCTCTTGCTATACAGTTGCAGACGCAGTTGCTCTTGCTATACAGTTGCAGACGCAGTTGCTCTTGCTATACAGTTACAGACGCAGTTGCTCTTGCCATACAGTTACAGACGCAGTTTCTCTTGCTATACAGTTACAGACGTAGTTGCCATTGCCGCAATGACAAATTTATCATGATGCTAAGCAGTTAGTTGTAGGCGTTGTTGCAGTGGCTCCTGCTGCTGCTGCTGCTGCTGCTGCTGTTTCTGCTGTTGCAGATGTTCACAATTTTATCGCTGTTGCTGCACTGTTGCTGACGCAGCAGACTCCCTGACAGCTCGTAATGGCCTGCTGCGTTTTTTTTCGCCAAGTCCCGGCAGAGCACCTCAGCAATGAGGAGTTGGGCACTAATGGCTATTTAGTTGCCGTCTCAGAGTACGGTCTCAATTTTCAAGCTTCGAACCGAGCCCAGATGTTGTTTGGATGCTTAACCAAGCGCTTAAAATGCAGTTACACGTGTTAGACCCTAATGTTATTGAAGTTCTATTTATTTGTGTGTGTATTCGCTGCATTGATCTCCGCTGCAAAAGCGGATACGTGGTGCCTATCTCAGTCTTCTCGCACTCATGCAGCTTTTTGAAGCCTTCTCTTTACATTTGTTACTATTTCTTATCGTGCTTCTGAAAAATTTCGCGCTTCATTTCTCGCTCTGTCGACATTTGATTTAACATTTAGGTGACGTAAAGAGCTTAATATCTTTAGAAGATGAGCAAAAGCATATTATTACAACGGAAGATATTATTTACACTTGAAATTAAGTTAATTAAATATAGCTATAATTAAGATATTGAATTCGTCATTTCTATTTATCGTGGATATCATGTTTGCTTACATTTCAACGAGTATGTTAACTTCAGTAGTACAATGCCAACTTAGTGTCAGGTCCGTGTTTCACATAAGGTAGAATGCAACATAGTGTTCGATCATTGGCAGTAGTTGGGTCTTGTTAAGACAATATGTTTATGTCGCCAATTTAGGACATTACCAACGGCTTGATCTCGAGAGACAATAGTGACTGTGTCATTTTGAAGCCATACCAATGGTTTGGACATGTCACCATTTTCAAACCACTTTTCTGTGCTTGAACTGGCATGTCGGTGTCACGGTTCATCGTTTTGGTTGTTTTGAAACACCGCTGTAACAGAACGACTGCACGTCTATGACAATTGACAAGTCTTATTTTTTCTGAAATTTTTGAAATTTGCTCCGAGTTGCAAAGAGTACAGTCTCTGAAGATAAAAAAATTTGCTAGACGCGGTCATTTATTGCATTAAATGTTGTTCAGTTCATGCCTTCATTTATTTTATAGAAGATTCTTTGTTTTGTTCATGGTTTCTAAATATTTTTGTTCGACTTTTGATTCTATTTCTTATGTTTGGAAGTGTGATTCTAATCGAGTAAGGTCGGGTATTGGGACAAGAGTACAGTGCCTGAAGAGTGGTCGAGGTATTTACGTGGGGAACTTACGTTGTTGGAAATTCGTTCATTTATTTCAAAGCACTTTAAATTTCTTTGCTCCTGTGAAAAAAATTGCAGCTGATTTTCTTTTGGATTTCGAAAAATCTCAGATCCCTTTTCTTCGGATGATGTATTTCAAGCATTTATTGGATTTCACGGGGAAACTTCTATTCTTTAAACAAATTAAATTCCAAGGTCTCATGAATTCATTTACAGAGAGTGGTGAATTTCCTTCCCCTGAGCAGTTTTGAGTCACGGTCGCAGCTGATGTGGTGCTTACACGAGTTCCGCTGTAGTAGTTAGCTTGACTGAGCTGCAAGTCGTCTCTCTCCTGGCACTGCCTCTTTCTCTTTCTACTCTTTCATGCACGAAAGTTCTATAATTTCAGCAAATAACTCCTTCGTTTCATTTTCCCCGGCGTTTGTTCAAAATGTTAATTCTTAGTATTTCATAATGCTATTTTGAGGCCTGCGATTTTGAATATTCTTGCATTTCAAACATTGTCAACGGTGCACTAATGACCATTTGCACCGAATTTGCTGCAGTTTAGAAACTGTTCTTTTGTATGTGAATATTTTCTATTTTATGTTCATACCAGCGATGCCATTGCATTATTTAACCTTGTCAATACAGTAAGCTCCACATTCAAAAGCTGAAGCCCTTCGACTGCAGTTGTCTTAGCAGTGTAACAATTTTTGTGCTGTGTTGACTTGTGTAAACATTTAATATGAGCCAATAAACACTGCTGAAAAACTTGTCATGAATTTTATTTAGGATGAAAGAGGCGTTCAACATAAAAATTGTTGTGTTGTCGTGAGTCATCATATATTTATCATTTGAATATTTTGCCGAATAGTGCATGCTCTTTTACCTCCCAACATACGTTGAAATATTCGTGTTAAATCTATCAACAATTTAATTATTCAATGCTGGAAGCGTAGTTCGGAACATCGGACGATCTATCTGTCCATCAGTTTTCGAGCTTTATTTATTGAGTGATAAGAAGTTAATTTAAAACTCCCGACAATCTTACTTTCCGATCCTTATTGAGTTGTTTAAATGTTTTTTTCAAGCTTTGAAGAGTTACAGCGCATTAACTTTGCAGGTGACCGTTGTGTTGGGCGCTGATTTCCATATTTGTATCATAGCTCTGTGTATTTTTAGTGCACGACAGTTTCACTGAAGTTGTTTTGTTTGGTTGCAGCTGACAAAGACGTGCTGGTGTTCGAAGGCAACCGCACTCACACGGACCACTTCAAGCTGATGCTCTACGACGGGGCGGGAGCTATGCTCATTGGCGGGAGGTGAGAACTTACTTTTATTCCTACTTTTCTTTCTTTCTAGGCGGTTATGACGCATGAAATTTTTGTTGTTGTTGTTGGAGGTGGTGGTGGTGGGGGGGTGGGAGAGGATGAGCGTAGATGAGTTCATTTTGAGTTTTGAGTGAATGGTTTAACTTACATACACATACATATACCAGGCCTCTCGTCCCTATGGGAGGGTAGCCGACAGCAGGCCACAAACAACACTCTTAGTCACTCGGATGCGGGAGAGGCAGTACTGGCCGCACCAGAACTGCCAGGATCAGCAGCAGCCCAGCACAACCACCTTCCACAGTCATGCCCGACAGCCATAGCTGGTTTACCCCGACCGCTTCATTGAGTGCAGCCCCTCCCCCGCACAGGACAGGTC
>JACJUY010013304.1:0-20082 GCA_014220935.1 Platorchestia sp. MABIK | reverse complement strand
CCCGCCCCCCCCCCCGTATGCTCATCGCTTGGATCCTCCAATAATCCCGTCCTCGCCTCCTGTAAGCTCCATTCACTTCGTTTGAGCTCCACTTCCGTATCCCTTCCCTGTCGTTTGCTTCCACACGCCTGCTCCGTTGTCCACAATTCCCCCACTGTTCGTCATCGCATCCCCCATTTTCCTGTCTCACCACCCAATGATTTTCACAATTTTTTGGAATATCCCATTTTTCTTCACTGCACTCCCATAGTCTACCATTTCCTCACTATTTAACATCCTTATAGTATCCCACTTCAACCAACCCATCGCCTCGCACTCACCCACAACCTCCCGTTTGCTTCCCACTCCCCCACTGTTGAACATCCCCATCGCCTCCCGTTCATTCATTGTTCACCTCACCCATGGCCTCCCACTCACCCATAGCCTCCCATTTGCCTCCCACTCACCCTGTATCTGTCGTCGGGGGAGTAGGTGAGGGTGCCGGCCGAGATGATGTGCAGGGTGCGTTTGCGCATCCACGTCACCTGCACAGCGAGCGCATGTGGTCAGGGCAGGCACTGGAAAAATTGAACACTGTACTTCGGCCCGGCGCTGCGCCCCACCTCTTGGCGTAGTCGACACGGAGGAGGCGGTGCCGCGCGCGCTCCCAGCGTGAGGCGACCGGCGCTGTTGCAGGTGCTGGTGTAGGATTTGAGGTGTGTTGCGAGGGCGTGAATAACTGAGTTCGTGTGCCATGAAAAACTGTTCGAAATACTGACCGTTATTCCGGCTGTCAACATTGGAAATTTGATCTGTTATGAGAGCATCAATACTGTTTTGACTGTTCTAAACAGGAAATAGAGCACCAATCATAAGAGAGCACCAATCTATTATATAGAGCACCAATCATAAGGAATCAAAGTTGTTTTGATATTTGCCAATATAGGAAATTAGATCTGTTATAAGAGCATCAATCATAAAATCGATGTTGTTTTGACAGCTGCAAGCATAGGAAACAAAGGCCGTTGTGGGGGCTTCAATCATTAGAAATATAAGATGTCATAGGAGCTCCGAATGATAAAAAAGAAATATCATAAACGGTTCAAATATTCCACAAAATGGCTCTCAGTAAAGCCTCATATGTTGAAAAATAATAGTTGGTATAAGTGTTTCAGGCATTTTAAGTATTAGAAGCAAGAGTTCTTATAGGTGTATAAAATATTGAACATTAGAGATGTAATAAACAAACATCGGCATCTACGGATGCTTTATTTCCAATTGAAGCATGATACATATCACTTTTTACATTGGTTTTTCAAATGCCTTATAACTATCACCAGGATGCCATGACGCTTTCCCCCGGTCGAAGACCGGTACCCATTTCAGGCACCTGGGTAGAGTGGGGTATTGTGCTTAGAATTTTTCTCCTATACCCAACAGAGAAAATCGCCAACAGCGCCGAGACTCGAACTCTACAAGTATGGAAGATAAGAGACGTTATACGAGCTTCGAATACTAAAATAAGAGCTAATATTAAAATTTCACATACTACAAATAAGAACTGTTATTAGAGGTTCAGATATTAGAAATTAAAGCTGCATAACTATCTCTAAACACTAAAGATATTAGCGCCGTTGCGCTTTGTTCGTATCTACGCTACAAAAGATGCATTCATCAAAGATGATACAAAGATGGAACAGTTCCACCGAACCCTGACAAAATTACTGACGGGATTATTTACCGTCGACAGCGCACATAGGAATATAATTGATGGTAGTGTTCCAGATCGTACATGAGAATGTTGTTCTGTCATGGCAACCTTCTCTTCTCTTTTGTAGTTAATGAAAGCTACTGTTTTTACACGGTGTTTTATATCGGCATGGTTTATAATCAATCTTCTCGATATCACGCTGCGTAATTTACCCATCAATGTCTTTGCATGTTTCGCCTCAACAATCCTAACGTTCCGGGAAGAGGAGCTCCAAATTTTATACCGTGCGTGACACAAAACCGTAATGTTTTTTCAATAATGAGGCGAAATTCCCTTTTTTATTCGTAAGTAAAATCTTCTCGTTCGTCTTTATGGAGCATTCTGAGCTAACTATGTAAGAACCTCCAACATATGTTTCGCTTCAATTACTTTCTGAATAGCATCAATAATGAACACACTTCAAACTTTTTCTTTTTACCTCTAGCATTGCTAAGCATTTTCATTGAAAAGAAAACTAACCTACGGAATTTACTCTGTTTTCCGCCCAATTTTTCAACATCGACGGGGCTATTAAGTCACCTTTAATGGTATGTCAAGTTACTACCAAGATGCATATTAAATAATTTTTACTTACCTATAACAAACTAAATTTCTATTCATAGACTTTAAATATAATTTAGGCTTATGACTTTCTACACCGAAATTTAAACTAGTCTCTTTTCATGATACCACGTAAAGAAGATACACCAATTTTTGCTTCGTCAGCAACTTTGTGAGCAAAAGTTCTTGCGATCAGAAGACGCAAAAAATTGCTGACGCACCAAAAATTGATGTATCCTGTTTACGTGGCGGGTTGCTTCAATGAAAATATTTTATTCAACATAATTAAAGTATTTCCTTATTGAAGATAAAATAAAAATTTAACTTCACAATAAAAAGTACGTAGAATGAAAAGACTTTGGGAAAAATATTTACGAACATTTAATTTGGTGAAAGAACACACCAACCATTCGAATGAATTACTCGCACCATTGAGAAGCTTCGCATGGAACAGACTTGACCCGGAAATGAAATTCTTTACACCTTGCACAATGAACTTCTAAGGCAACAAACAGTGTTACACAAACTGTAAAGATGGCAGCATCATTAAAGATATCAGTGGACGATAATTGAGCAGTAAAATCTTTTCATCATGACTACATTCAGTTTTTACTAATAAGATTAAATTAGGAGAGTTTTCTGTTTTCATTAGAGTTCACTGGAAGGCTGCCACATGCGCAGCAAAATTCTGCAATTGCAGGAAGTTCGACGGCCGCTAATTTGCATCGCCTTCATTACGCTCAAAAATTGGCGCGTTTGGACGTCACCTGGTGCATATTTTTAAGCAAATTAAAAGAAGGAAATTGCTTTCAAGTATCAGGCAGCATTCAAAGGCAAGAGGAGGAAGATTGTGCCCAAAACGGCGTACACTGAAGAGTGTGAGACATTGCTCAAATCTTACGTCAATCAACAAATTTCTAAAAGTTTTGTCATCCAGCAACGACACTGGCTGTCTTAAAAATTCCCCATGGAGGATTGAAAGTTCCTTAGAGAAATAGAATAAGTCATTCTAATGACTGGGGAGCTGCTCGGACTACCCATCACGGAAACCATTAAAATTTAAGGTAGCAAGTAACACTAACATGAAACTAATTAACTGACATCCAAATAAAGCTTCGTAGCTAACTTTGTGAGCACGGTTTTGCAAGTATTATTGCAAATTACTTGCGATTGCAATTAAGGTACTAGACACATAGTTAAATGACACACGACCTGTGTTGTTGAGGATGAACGTCCATTTAGGACATACGTATTGGCTTCAAAGTTTTCCATTATTTTAGTGGTCAGTTTGGGATAATTTTGATGACGAAGGAAACAAATTATTCAAACCAGAATAAAGGCTTGCATGCTATCGTAACTTTAGTAAGGATTCTTTATCTATATATACGGAGGCAGTATGTCTTAGCAGTTAACCTGAGACTGAAGCCAATGTTTCAAATTGACATGCAACTTTCAGTTACATTTAATACAGTTGTAATGCAAATAGCATGTATAGTTGCGAACAGGATGCAGCATTAACACAGAGCTTCGTTCAATAACTACCAACATTGTTTGCACCAACGTCATCCGTAAGACGAAAATTCCTTTGACATTCACAGTCCAATCTAGGAGCAAACAATTCAAACAAATCAGCGTTCAAAAACCTCAATTTTTGCGCTGAAATTGACGCACCAAGGCGCAGCATAGTTGCATCGTGTAGAATGCATCGTTCGAGACACCCTCTCAGAGATTCTAATGAATTAATGGCTCACGTGAGTGTGTCAGTCTTCCAAGTGCGAGAGTTAGCGAAGGTGCGATACGTAGCAGGAAGTTTCATTGGTCAGAGTGTGCGGCTTAATTTCATTTGCAGACTCACAGATCTGTCGCCGAGGCTGGCGACCCTGCAGGGTAAGAACGCGTGGTCGCCCTCCGTCACGGTCACGTTGCCGTCTGTCTTCACGAACTGGGGCTCGGGGTACCAGCTCGTCGAGGTACCTGCGGAAGACCCAACCGCTTTTCGCATCCGTAAATCATTAATTATTCAAAAACTTATGAAATTTGGCTGGTAAAGGCGCCTAGAAATCTCCTCGATAGCAAATTGCATTCGTAAATCATTTAATATTCAAAAAATTAGGAAATTTGGCTGGTAAAGACGCCTAGAAATATCCTCGATAACATATTGCATTCGTAAATCATTTAATATTCATTTAGTTGTGAAATTTCCCAGGTAGCAATAAATTATTAGGCCAATATTGGGTTGATAGTTATTTATTGACCCGATATTGGAATCTTGGATTAAAATAATAGCCTAATAACAAGACAATATCGAAAAAAGATATACTTATTTATGAAATCAACTTGTTATTGGGACGATGTAGTAAATAGTTTTATTTCTAATATTAAACTAACGGTATGTATATATATATATGTATGATATTCATATAAGTGGAAACTATCTCATAATAGTTAAAAATCTCGCAATTTAATAAAATTTGTGAAAATCAAAATTATTATTGCCCAAACATTGGGTTGATTTCGAACGCCAATAATACGTAGTAATTTGTATAAATGTACCAATCAAGTTAATGAATAGTTATTTCAGTCATTAATGAGTGCAGATATATTTGACTGATATCAAGAAATGTGAATACGTGACAATAATATGTATATTCAGAATTACTGTGATCACAGGTTCATAGTTCTTGTTTTTTCAGTCGTCCAATGAGTTGCGAAGGTCTAGTTTTTTGAAAAAAAATATGCTAAAATCGTTTGTCATATGTTACTATAGCAATAAATGTCTATATATTGAACAATTACGCATACTTGACGGGATCAAATTGCATGTACAGGTTGCCCGACCACCTTGTATTTTTCTAAGGAACACCTTGTAGCGCCATACCTTAGTTATCCCTCAAAACTCAATTTTAGTCCATTTATGTTCAGTAATTGTGATATATACCAAAGTAAATTTCACCTGTTAATACTCCCAACTTCTCCTCTGCGTATCACCGATATATAATGAGGTGGGAAGTATAGATAAGGCCGCCGCTTCACGGCGCAAAACGGAACTCATTGGCTAAAGCAGCATCACCTGGTCTTAAAACCTAGATATCAAGTCTGTAGTGAGAGAATAATTAGCTGATATTGGGTTAGTGAAAATATCTTTATCGGGACAATTTTGTTTTACCAATATCAACCTTATATCAGGAATTGAGTACTAAGCCAATGTTAATGTGGGGAACACTTCATTATCAAGTCAATATTGACACAATAATTAGGTGATATTGGGTTGATGATAGTATTGTTATTGGGCCAATATCTTTTTCCATTATCAACCGAATTTTCCAAAATGAGGTATTTCCTCAATGTTGATTTTGAATATCCAGTCAATATTGAGACTGTATATTGGCTCAATATTAGGTCAATAAATTTTGCTACCTGGGTTAGCTGGTTGAGACGCCTAGGAATTTCGCCAATAACATATTGCGTTTGCAAACTTCTTAAAATTCAAATAATTGGGAAATTCAGCTGATAGAAACGTCTGAAACCTACCAACTAATACATTGCACTCATAAACTCAGTCTAACGCAATTAGTAATAAAATATAGCTGGAAAGATTTCTAGGAGATCCCTTATGGTCTAATGCTTTCGTAAACTCATTTAATTTCAATTGATTATCTAATTTAGTTGTAGGGGTATCTGAGGAGATCCCAGTAGCTTATGGCTAAAAGAAATAAAATTGTGCTATAATAATTTGCAAATCCAACAGGTAGAAATACGTGATCAAATCCCACAAAATAAATGTTTCAATACATAAATCAACCATAGTCCGCTTAAAGTATAAAAACAGGTAAACAATATTTAATATATCAATGTAACCATGAGACTCCACACATTAATAGTAAAACGAACGGTGCCACTTCTCACGTTTGGCCGAATCCAATCCAATCCAATCTACCAGCTTGTTGATGCATCTGCTGAGCATTCGAAGTCTCACAACTGAAAATTTCTCAAAATCACTAGTCCATGGAATAAAATCTCCTTAATTGGATAAACAAGTCAAACTGTAGGTACTCTGAATTAGAACTTTGAGCTTTTTTTCAATATTTCTAGCTGGCATTGATGAATTGGAGTGGACGCATTTGAGGAGACAAGCCACGTTCACTGCGCTGGGGAAATGGTGGGAGTTTTGAATTTGAATTAAGTCGATGTCTTCCAATGCCATCAACTGGTACTGGCATCAGTCTGACGAGACTAAATAAGTGACTGTAGAGATCAGGTTTACGTATTTTTTTAATTGAAAATTTCATATGGTTATGTAATAAGTGTACACGGTTCACATTTAAGCAACGAAGCTTCTTATGTGCATAGTAAAAGAATACATGGTTGTCCTTACAAAAAATAGCACGCTTTGCCTCTCTTACTAAGAAAGTCTAAGTCTAAAAATACTAGGAGAATTTAATTTATTTAAATTATAAATCCAATTTTTCCGCACAGAAGAAGTAGAACCCCTCTAAGATCTCCCACAGGAGCGATAAAAATCGTGTCAAGCCAAGGAAACTCCTCGAAGTCTTCGTTTTTTCTGAATATCAGAGTTTTTTGGGCCCGGCCGCCGGCTACCGAAATGTTTTTGAGTGTATGGGAAGGCCTTCAAGTTGCAAAGTTCGTGGAAGTTTGTTTTTTATTCTAGGTGGTCTTAATTCAGTGGAAAAGTTTTATAGCCTCGAGTTTATTCTCAAGATACTCCTGACTTTTGTACTTGAATTCACTCCCAGGGGTCACTGATTTTCAAAGTTTCACAATTTTACTTTCGTGTTTAGAGCTACAAGTTTGGATTGGATTTGTTTCGTCCCTAGCTCCATTTTTCAGATTATTTAATGGCTTAAATGTAATTATATTTTCGTTAATTCATTTGAAAATTCCAAATTTAGTCAAAAAATCAATAATTTTTCAAGTTTTAATAAAAAGGTGGGAGCTCCAAAAAAATGTTTCTGCACTATTCTCATATATAATTACCTTGAACAAGACACAACCAGATTCATAAAATATTCAAATCGTAGCGTTAACTGGTGTGTAAGAGACACTACGACATTAGATGTACAGCACGTATGCTTTCGGCACAAGTATGGTTTTGTTAGCGAGCTTGATGAACAAAGTTGAAAAATTGGTTCATTTTCTTAAAAACTTAAGGCAAAGTTCGATCAGGAACTGAAACAATAATCGGGTCGTATATCAGAGGACAACCCACATTATAATTGGGAGGCGTCGGAAAATAAAAATTAAACGACACACAAGCGATGAACGGTGATTACCAATAATTATTCATGTTGAAAATAATGCATTGCATACACCATTCATATTCACATGATCCTGATGATATCATTAACTCATCCCGATACGTGTTTCAAGTTCTCGATGTACGAAGGGCAAATATTTTCAATTTCATTCCCTTCTATTTGTTTAAGCACTAGCTACATTATAGAAGTTTGAGAAAGCGGTAAAGTTTGAGCAGCTTTGTTGGCTCTTTACATGGTCTAAATTAGTTTCTGCCAGATGCACAGCTCAGGAAAGCTGGCCAATATGCGTAAGAGGCTTAAATTCCTTTAACGTTGCTAGTTCTGTAACTAGGTGAGGTGAATCTTGTAACCAAAACACCAAAATTTTCTTCATTTTTTATAACTGACTATGAATTTATGTCATAAATTTTAGCGAAGAAAAATCGATCACTAGCAAATAACAAAAACAATTCGTACAAACATACTTTCGGTTTGATTGAAGCACACAAATCCAAAGACCATGAAGGGAAACACAGAAGCAAAATTAAAATAAACAGAAATAACAAAACTAAAAGCTGTAAATACATTTTCAACCTAGACTTAAATCTTGACTTCTTGAGCATATGGCATAAATTTCCCACATATTACGTGACACATGCACCCTATGTGACACAAAGTACATATACATGGATACTAAGAGCGTGAGAGAAACAATTTTCTCGGCCACTACCAAGCGAGAATTATTCAGCACTTCGCACACTCGTGAGTGTCTATCGACCGTCGTTTTCGGTTGACATTCCCTGATAATTCGCTTTAATATAAAAAAATTAACCAGAGGCTGCTAATTTGTTTCTGTAACTCACTCTCGTGAAAGTTTTTTGGAAGACAATCAAACGCTAAATCACTCATTAATCAACACTTCATCGCAAACAGTATTCATGTTTTCGTTTCATGAGCAATTTTTAGAAAACTTTGCCACATTCAAAATATAATCTCTCTGTCTTGACATTTATTACGGCGATTGCTGACGGCTTTCGGATCTGCCTTCTTCCAAAACGCTTTGTGAATGCTGTATGTACCTACACACCTTTATTGCTATAAAAGACTTCAGTCTTTGTTATCAGGCCACAAATATTTCAAAATACATGTAAATACAGTGGAAACACCAATACTGATGACTGCTTTCAGCACATCATGTTTAAACAACAGGCTGAACCTCTTAGTTGGAGGTGATTAAAGGTTTAGAAATTCTTGTGTTCTTTCTCAATGGGATTGAGTTTTGGTTCGAAGTTTTGATCGCTCACGAGAGCTGTGAATTTTTGTCAATTAAACGTTGCATTCCATCCATTTAGATTTATTGTTTTGTTATACCTCGGTTCCGACTGTAATATTGTTCTATAAATAAACACACCACTTCTCGCTAAAAAGTCCTCGATGAAAGTCAAAAGGCCAGCGCTACATCCTTTTGATTTGTAATGAAGCTCATTGCAAATTGTTCGCGTTCCGGTAAAAGAACAGGCTGCTTCAATCTTTGAAGCTGAATTACTTTAGGAACTAATTCTTTTCTACTGAACGCGACTGATTGAAGATTTTAAATGACCTCCATCCATTGAGGCTACTGATGAACTTTTGGTACAAATCACGGTTCAGTTACTCAGTGTTTTTGGCCTTGAAAACTTGTATTATATATGTCATATTTATTTCATTTACCCTATTCACATGAATTTGAAATATTTCTATTCATCTAATTCATTCATAGTGTTTATTAATAAATATACCAAAAATTCAATTTACCAGAATCAAACGTGCATTTTCTTAAATTCTTATGGAGAGAACGGAGTTATTGAAGAAGACTAAATGCCAAATTTGTCCAGTTTAAAAACTAAAGCTGCATGAAGATTTTTTCATTCAATCCCAATTTTCATTGATAATAAAAACAAAAATTAGAGGCCAGACTATATGAAAATTAGTTTGTGATAGTGGTAAAACGTCAAAAAAAGGCAGGTGGGGGAGCTTGTGAAAATATGGTAGAAATTAATCGGAAACGAATAAATCATTCGCTACAGAAAGCTTTACAAAGTCGAAGCTTCATTTCGTGTAAACTTTCCTTCACTCTCCTGACGGCTAAATACGTTCCCATCATCTGGATAGATGCGGCTGTTTAAATTTAATCCATGACACTGCCTGTGTGCCGAGTATTCATGAAAAACAGTTTGGTAAGTAAAGACCGAAATTGGCGCCTCTGCCTTTACGCCATGCCCGCATCTTTTCACATATTAAAGTAAAATATCAGTTGCGCAATGCTGCGTTTCTCAAAGGAATTCCTAAGGTCACGTCGAAACTAACTCTAAATTGACACCTCGATATTGGAAATGAGGTCAACATAGATTGTAGGATGTATGTGGGGAATTCATATCCCCTGCACGGATTGAAAGGTAGGCAGCAGAGACTTGGAACGACAGCAGAGACTAGAAGTTGATTTTGGAGCTGTGATGTCGCTGGAAGGGGTCTTGGTGGACGATCTCAGCCTGTGACGATCTACCTGTCTGCTTCCTGCTCTCTCGCTCATGTAATCTGCTCATCTAGTGTTCTATGTGAAATTCCGCATTATTGTAAACCGTGCAGTAGCCTCCGACTTATGCATGGTTCTACTCACCTTAAGTTTGCACTTCCTTGGTTGGCGTTGAGAACGAGGTAACTAATCCCAGTTGCTTGGATGTCTCTCAATTATTAATGATTTGTTCAGAGTTAATGGAAATTGAACCTTATGAGTAATATTTTGAAATGAATGTCCAATCATAAACTCCTAATTATTGTAAATATCCGTTGTTTAAAACCTTGTTTCACCGCCTTCTAACGAGCTAACTTTCGACACGTTACAGTGCTGAATGTTGCAAATGTTGCAAAAGTTTTTGATCGCTTATTTTGCATGTACCACAGTTATATTTATTGGAGAAGAGCTTGAAATATTTAGTTAAGATTGAAGTTTTACTTGAATCTTGACTGGAGTCACTCTATTTTAGAAAATTATTTACATTGGGAGTCGAGTACTTTGAGAAACCATCATTATATCAATATCGGAACGAGTCTGTCGTAGAATGATTGTAAAAAAAATTCTGACAAAATAACTAACGGTAAAGAAAGAAAGAAACAGTTTATTTTAAATAGAGCATAAACATGAAATGTTGCTATATTGGTTTTTATAATACCTAAACATTAAAATCCTTAACTGATAATAACACATTGGTATCGTAATACCCTTGCAAGATGTTGAAACAAAAAATGTTTGACAGAAAAGCACCACAAAAATGAGTTCCCTTCGTTGCGTAATCTGTGTTTGACAGTGCATTTATATATAAGTAAATAAGAGAACACAATCCTCGTAACGCTTAGTTGAAAAATGCATAAGTTTGTGCGCACTTACATTGAAGTATAAGCGAAAATCGCGTTCAAATACCTTAACTTAGAAAGAAGAAGAAGAAAGACAGTTTATTTTCAATAGAGATGGTACAAAACATCATTGGTATTTTTAAAGTCTCTCAAAGTAAGGAAAATACACTTATATGATACACACACATGAGTATTGTAATACCTATGTCACTAGTCTAAATAATTGATTGAGGGCAATGTATCCCTAGTGTTGCTTAATCTAAATTTGATGATATATGTAACTACAATTATAAAAGAAAACACGATTCGCCTCACAGTGTATAGTTGAGAATACTCATTTTGGAGCACACTTGCAGTGAAATACGAACTCAGTGACTTGCGGTGTAAGTAATTTGTTAAAAGTAACGTAAAACGGGGGGATCAAAATAATTCGGCGTCTAAGGCAGCGAGGTTGACATTCAAAACTATTTTTTTTTTTATTCCTACGTATATACTAGTATTCCAATCAAGGGACTCGGAGAAAATGTCTTGTATCACGCAACGGAATTATGATATTTTCATGCTAATAACATTGTCACAAAACAGTATACGAGTCAGAAACATGAAAATGATTATTCTTCAGTAGTTACCAAGAAATGTACTACATAATGAGAGAGATACGTGAAAGTGACCGCCAAGATCGGGTCGCCATAACATTCTCAAGATCGTATAATGATTTGCATCACATAAGACTAACAAGAACATTTTAGGACGTGAATAATAGAAGAACACATTAGTGTTCTATGAAGTCACCCAATTTAGAAAAAGTTACGTTATTTTCGAAACATGATGCAAATGTCTTTAATTGAGAAACATAAATAGGTGCCATGACGGTCCAGTTTAATGCTTGTACAAAAACGAAGAGAAAAAGCATAAAAATGTATCTCATAGCTGCTTAATGGAAATTGAGTAGTGTTAGTTAATTCATGGAAGCAATTAAGATAAGAACTTTGTTGGGTGAAAACACTTGTGACAGTTTGCACGTACATTGACATATCAGCTTTGGATTTCATGAAATCAGGGAATAGTTGCGTGCTGAGGCAGAAATTCAAAAATATCATGATTAAAAATAAAGTATTCAATTTATTTTTCTTGAGATTATCCCAAAACATTAATTCAGACTCATACTTCAACAATAAACGGAAGTAATTTAAAAGATATTTTACGAAAAATCCCCTCACTACGCATATAAAATATTCTCAAAAATGCAAGCGTAGATGTAACCTACCTGAATAATTTCTATGTGACCCTTTTTTGATTTACGGAACCCGAGAGGCATGTCTGCGCAGCGACATTGCCTCTCGCTGTACTCAGTTTGTTTGCATCTGAGTGCAGTTTTCGATGTTATAGAGAGTATCTCGTATCAGGTCTGTAATAAAGAGCGAAGCGAACTTTTCTAGCTGTATTATGGCATTTCAGGTCGGCCCCAAAAGTCGGGGACGAGTTCTCGAATTTCAAATAAATTCTGCAGGCCTGAAAGTCGGATGCCATGCACCTAAAAATGTGACCTCGAGGCCCGTAATTGGAAGGTGGGCGGGAGCATGGCCAGCGAGAACAAATAATAATGATTCGATAAATTCTGCCCAGCTTTCATCCGCTGGTCGGCTTTGATCCGTTTGCGGTTGCGCCTGTGGTTTCGAATGGACTCATCGAATTAAGAATGCATGAATGTTGGATTAAATTGCTTCGGAATCTCTTCCATATGGAGGATAAATGACTTTCCCGGAAAAAATTACGATTGACCATTTCTCGTAGTATAGTTTTTTTGGAGAATCCCTTCCAGTTCATTTATTTATTGCAAATTTGGTTAGTGACGTTCTGTTTGAGTTAACTAACGCTCTGAATTTAGATGCTAGTAAATCAGTCCCGAAGGGAAAATAGGTCTTTGTTTCAAACATGTTGAATTCAAATATGATGAGGCAATAATGCGATAGAGAGGCAATAAAAGGTAATTTACGAACGATCTGCGCTTTCTTTTATTGCCTGAGATTGGTGCTTTTACTGTCCGAGATTTAACAGGTCAAGGAAACAGAAATTTATTTTCACTCTATAAATTTCTAGAAACATTTTTTATAATTTTTCCTATTACCTAACATGAAACCAGAGGCTTGTTATTCGGAGAGATTTACTGCAGGTAATTGCATGTGAAGGAAGGCTAATTTTTTTCTGAAGAACCGTTAAATATTCGCCGCATCAAGCTAAGAAATGAAAATAAATTCCATCAAAGGTGAGGCACGTTAAGTTAAGTTTCAACCTTCAATTGAAAGTTCAATTGCAGATTAACTAAATTAATTTTTTAAGCTCGTGCGCGTCTTCAAGATTGCTCAAATTCAATTTTTCTCTTTTTCAATAGCAAACAATCCCCGAGTATTTGGTACGTCTAAAAACATCAGAAGAACATCTCTTTTTGTCGATAAAACTCCTATTTCAACCAAAACTGCAATGAACTTGTGGAGCACCATTGTTACTGTCTCTGATACATTCGCGTATAAAAAACGAATCGGAGTATCCATACGCCACATTTCAAATTTAGCTACATTTTATGAACGTTTTTATTCACTAAATGTCGTACGTTGAATGCCTCAATTAGTTCAGGAATAGAAGTTCACGCACGCACAAATTACCTGTCCCCAACTTCCATTTGATTGTTAAAATTTACTTCCCTCATTCATCTGTAACTAGAAAAGTTTTGCACGTCGTTTCAGAAGTTTTAACTGTTGGTTTAAGCGTTCATAAATGTCTATCAATAGCAACAACATAAAAACTACGCTCGAGCAATCACTGTGGACTAAGTATCATCTTTATTTGCTCCAATCTTAGTCTTCATAGTTTGAAAAGTTCTTTTAGATTTCCTGCCCCGGCCATACTTCATACGATGAGCCAGACCAAACTATGAGATTGGACCCGATGGATCAATCTTTCTGGCCCGAAAATAGCGAGATGCGGTTCACCGAAATTCTTCAAGTTGAGCGAGACTTTTAATCGTTTTTTGATGGAAGGAGAATGTAGGGAAACTTTAGGTAAAGTGTTCAGTTTAAGTCGACTGCGAGGCTTGATGAAGTCCAAACTTATAGTGGTAAATAAATGAAAAAATAAGGAACGCGGCGAGATATTTAAAGTTGCATAATTCGTTCAAATTACTGAAATGAAATTTAACATTGGGAACTTGTGAAAACAAAATCACGAGAAGTTTGTGCTTATAATTTGGAGATGCTCGGAATGTATATTAAACTTGAATGATGCACCACACCTTTTGCGAGAAAAATTAAGGACAGCGACAAACGCTGGAGCGATAAAGGCAATGATCTTATTTTTAGTGAATTAAACACCAGAAATAAGAACCAGTACACCAGATAATGAAGGCATTCTTCTTTTATTATTCCTTGACAGCGTAAATCTTAGGCTAGCAATTTTAACATCATATTAACTCAGTACGAACTGAATGCCTGTCTTGCACGGTGCTGAAAACATAAGAAGTACCTCATAAACTGTCCTTAAATTTTAAATTGTTTTATATATTCTAAGAAACAGCGAGAAAAAATTTCAATTGCCTCTATTGCTGCTGTCTAAATAAAGAAACAACTTCGATGGTTGCAATATTCTGTTGAACGGAATCATGTATGTTATTGAACTCGGCTCTTTCATTAGCTGAGACGTTTTTAGGTGTCAGGAGCGCTATTCTAAGCACCTGCAAGTAACAGAGGCTATCCTGACTGTCAGTGCATCGGTGGGTCTCCAATTTATGAGCCTTTATTAGCGGAAGACGCTCGGGTCGAACGCGTTCCGAAAAAATGCCACCGGCTATTAATCAGCGGGGCAAAAAATGCAGCATGATTACGGAAAATCTGATCTTTGTTACCGTCATTGAGGAAAAATCCGAGGAACAAATATGATATTGAGGAAATAGAAATAGGAATGCATCTTTTCTTTTTTGATATGATAGCAAAAAATGATAAGAATTTCTGGAAGTGTTAGACATTATTCAACTTTTGATATTTTTCCAAAATAGTCAGTTAAACTAATAGTTGACACATGCGCTCAGTCTCGAACGGCATAAAAAGCGCAAGTCATTTAATTTATCAGTGCATGAGATGCGACCATACCTCATCTCATTGAAACGAGGAAACCTTGGTGTAAAATGGTAAGATTGTACGTGTACTTAATGTTAATCCGGCCTTTGTTTGTCAGCTGTATGATTCTTAACTGATCTACCATTTAGCTGCTGAACATCGTTCACTCACATGCGCAACTTCATGCAGAGCCAAATATGCGATTAATACGTATGCCTAAAGTGTAAAAAATGGGGTCTTTTTTGCTTCAAAATTAATTATACGACCGGACGAACGAACACTCGTTCTCATAAATCAGATGCTGTTTCTCTTCTTTCCTTGGCTGATTAGTTGCATCAGTTGCAGTGTTTCTGTCACCATGCATCACCCCCAGCAATATGAAACAACAATTAAATAGCTTGAAAAGAAAGAAAGCTCAGAACAGCATGCATGATTCACATAGGTTGAATAAAAAAATTTTAATTGCAAAACTTTTTGTAATGATTATGAAACTTAAGCGCATGAACAGTAAACGAGCCGCTATTTTACTGCATATTTGAACCCGCACTCGAAAGTTCGAACCAAAGAAGGAACATGAAGACAGGTGTCTTAAGGTACTTCACTTCTCAAGCAAAAGCGACATAGAACCACCAGGTTTACACGTGAAGATCTGAGTATTCGCACAATCTCGTAAGTTCAGCCCGGCGAGGTGCTGCTGCCACACCGTGTGTGCATAGCGAGCTGCGGGTTGTGGTGCGGCAGCCACGTAGCGAAAGAAGGGCGCAGGAATTTTCTCTTGAATATAAAGGCATTTAGTGTTTTCATGTACCCTTCTAGCGGAAACCAGCCAATCAAATTTTTCAAATTCTCAAGCACATTTGAATTGTCCTTGGGGTGGTAAGAGATTGCTATCAATAATTGTTAACAAATAATTCAATCTATTAAATTTCCCTTAGGTTGATCCACTGATGACTTTTAGATTGGCAAATTCGACTTAAATTCCTAGTGCTTAGTTTGCAGTGGTGCTAACATGCACCTAATTTTTGTGGATTTTTTTCAACTTTCGTAAATTGTGCGGCATCTTATATGAATCAGACAAGTTCAACTTCATAATTCATATCAAACCTAACGAAAGTCATTTTTTCACCACAGTGAAAACAAACGATTAAAAGACCAAGCAGTTTTTGGAATTTGCCAATATAACGGTCGACGTATCTGGTTTTCGAGTGTTCAAAAATCAAACTATTTTATACTCACACTCACGTAGCACAAAATAGTCTTCTTAAAAACAACAATCTATTCAAATACTGTCGGGGAGCGATTTCCGCTCAAATGTTTCTCAGTGGTCACAAAAACTAGGGCTCCATGGAATATGTTGTTTTCCCACGTTATTTTAACGAGCACCAATTTATGGATTTAGGTATAAGTACTGTTCATTAGGAGCCATAAAAGTTTTTGCCTAATTCTGCGGATTTTTGTAATGATCCAGTCCCGCGGTAATGTATAACGCAGTGAGAAATTGGACGTCAAACTTGGATATTACCGGGAGCTCTCATCATTTATTGCAAAGCCCATTTAGGAACAAAAACGCCATCCAGGCGGAATAAAACCAGTCTTAACAAATTGAACCTATCATTTGCTAAGCTGATTGACAGCCCCGGAATCTGTAATTTCCAGATTCAAACTTTCGTCCGCCATCATGACAGAATAAGGCAAGCTTAATGGACCATGTCTCAGGAAGAAATTACAGGTATAAAAGCTGTGGGGCATCGGCGGCCAGGAGCGGACTTCGCGTAGAAGAACTTGTCGAGTGAATAAACTGACGCATCAATTCTCATCGTGCTCGCATTTAGCTTCGTTTGAATGGGTGCTAGCTGATTGTAATTCTCGTGCGTACAAATGCCTCATGCAATTTTTCTTTTAATTTAACCAGTGCTTGAGGGGAGAATATTTAAGCTATCGTTCCTTTGAAAAAATTTTGCAAATAATAAATACATGGTGCATGGAAAGTACATCAGATGCACAAAATTATTTGTAGGATCCATGATCAAAATATCTTCACACGCCAACGAAGACAAACAAGAATTTTTTTTTGTTCCTGTATTTCTGAAGTACAGGATATTCTCTATCTACTAGTGAGTTAATCCATGGAAGTATTCACCAGAAATACAATCTCTCCAGTAAAATGGTCTACTTGTTGTGCTTAATCATATCATCAATTTGAGGTGTTACTTGAACATAGTTTTCGTTAGTAATGTGTCTGGAGCCATTAATTCTGCTTTTATTTATTTCCACTGTAACAACAAGACCGTTTAGCAATTCAGAAGTCTAAATATATTTGGAAAAAGATTTTCGATATTTTACGTACGTTCATTCATTTGATGATGTGTGATGTTTGAAAGTATTTTCGTGACGGCATTTTATGGATGATTGAATGTTACTCTAGCTTCAGTAAATCTTTCTTGCTCAATTCCTTCAGTGCTTCCGAACGATCCACGTACGTCTTTGGATTCGAACCTTTCTCTATTGATGAGGTCATTTATTGCCCCGCTTGAAGGGTTCAAATGCTGAGCGACATCGCAAGTACATACCTGTGCTTCTATGCTCTTTTTCCAGTTGTGCAGCTCTCTAGATAGCAAGACCAATGCTCCTTTAGAGCGTATTTCTTACATTAAGATGTATGCGGTGTCTTGTCAGGGACCCCGGCTGGGGGATACAACTTTTGTGTCTATGGGAATTAGCGCTCATAGGGAGAAAATGTGAGGGCCCGAACAGAGAGTTAGATAGGCCTTCTTTTTGTAGAAATAAAATGTTTTTGTTATGTTGAGGTCCATCTTTTTCGGTTCACTTCTGTCCTGTTTTCAGCATTTACAACTTTCTTTTTTAACTTTGATCTTGTATCATTACCTTCTTTCTCAACTTACTGTTTCTATGCTTTTTCTGCATAGATTCCGCTTTCCCTTACTTCATGCGAAATGGTGCCTTCCTCTTTCCTCTCTTCGGATCACCTTTGTGGCGAATAGGGAGGCTTAAACTAACTAATGATCTAATCTTGTCAGTGGTTGAAATTGCGCAAATGGTCGGTCAAATCATTAGTCTTGGTAATCGTTGGTCATAGCGATAACGTCTTGGTTTGTAGACTGCATGGCTGACGCAGCATTTAGAGGTCAAAATGTAGATTCAGAACAAACGGCCGGCACATCATTCGAGTGTTCTCTGAAATATGGATTTTCTGAGTAAGACCAGGACCATCACCATTGATAATTTATCCGTTTCAATTTACTTTTTAAACTTCATTACACTGTAGTTCTTGACAAATGAAACAAAAATATATCAAAAGCAATCGAGAAATTTAGGTTTGGTGATCTAGGTTTCACAGTTAATGCACCATAAACTAAGTGATTGCCATTCATTTGAAAATTTTAACAGCTTGATTTATTCACCACAACAGTGGTTTAAATTTACTATTGCAATGCTTTACTTCGCTTTCCTTCGTACTCCGATATTCAAATTTGGGTCAATGATGACCAGAAAGTGTAACTTCCTTAAGAAGACAAACTAAGACTCGGCCGCACCGTCGAAACTTTCCGAACCTGCGATCTGAAACTGAGATGGGAGCGGGCACAGAAGGATAAAATTTCATCTCACTGCAACATCCTCTAATTATTCCAAATTCTCCCCATAATCCCGCGCCAAAAGTAGCTTGCAGCAGCAATATCTCCTTACGATGAAAAAATCCCCAAAATAAGGAGGCTCTGATCCCTTCTGTATTTTGCCCGGAAATGACACTAGCAGCTCTTCCCAAGTCGGTTTCCCTTGTGCAAGATGAGGGCAGAAACAGTGAGCAGAGGCGGCTGGGAGATCCCAAAATGACGCAAAACTGTTTAGGGAAATATTGCGTGAGGGTATGAGTGGATGTAATTACTGAACTCTTAAATAAGGGTTGGCAGGGGTTAAAATCCACCAGAAAGGTAGGACCAGTCCATTTCAACATTTTGTAGACAATACAATACAGTTATTACTTTTCACCCTCCACAGTTAAGAGGGTATGATCAAATTTCTCTCGCGCTTCCATAAAAATAGTATTCTATGGGCGTACTAGTATCCGTGTGCATAGCGTCCGCATGAATATATATCGTACAAGGTAATGAAAGAGGAAGTTTCTCAACGTGAAGAGAAATAGTGGAGTTAGCGCCGTAAAATTCACGAGGCCAGGCCTACGTTTGCATGATTTCATAGGATAGCTGTGGTAATATTAAGGCCATACTTACGCCGTTTATTTTGCTCCTTCCTTAATTACTTGCGGTGTAAATTTCACAGAATTGCTCCGGAGTTTCTCAATTTATGCCCAGGAGTGAGATTTTCCTCTTAGGGCTCCAACCCTTAATGGGAATATTTTCTGCGTTCCGTGGGAGGAGATTTTACGTTTTAAGTGCGAGAGAAAATGTTGTGGAGGTGTACAGCCTCTAAATGTTTCCAGTACATTGGGGGAAGGAAGTGTCATGAGAACCTAAAATGTTCACACTTTTATTTAATTAATGAATTGAATAACGTCATGCGTGTAGAACTTCACAGCGTGGTGCTTTTTCCTACCGGCTATAGTAGTGCACTCAGGCCTAAACAATTTGTAGCTGCTAGGTAATTATTTTCTACGCGATATCGAAACACTTCAAGGGAAACGAACCATTTTTTAGTAAATAATATTCAAACTTAGTTGGCGAGACATTACATGACTTTGATTATTAAAAAAAATTTGAGTATTGACTACAGCCTGTAGAATTAGTCTCTAGATGAGAACTGGAAACGAACAAAATACATCGCAGATGTTGAGGGACAACGAAATGTAAAGCTGATGTATAAAGACAACAAAATAAATAGTAGCTGTAGAAGGACAACCATATATATAGCACACGTGTAAGAACAACCAAATGTAAAGCAGACGTAGAAGGACAACAAAATGTAAAGCAGACGTAGAAGGACAACAAAATGTAAAGCAGACGTAGAAGGACAACAAAATGTAAAGCAGACGTAGAAGGACAACAAAATGTAAAGCAGACGT
>JACJUY010013302.1:0-12259 GCA_014220935.1 Platorchestia sp. MABIK | reverse complement strand
AACGTTGGCACTGTCCAAACGTTGGCACTGTCCAAACGTTGGCACTGTCCAAACGTTGGCACTGTCCAAACGTTGGCACTGTCCAAACGTTGGCACTGTCCAAACGTTGGCACTGTCCAAACGTTGGCACTGTACAAACGTTGGCACTGTCCAAACGTTGGCATTGTCTACGCATTGAGTCTCCTTGAGTGAGGTTAAATTGAATTCCATTTCATAACGTTCGTGAGGTCATCTAAAGTAGTGCGCAATCTATCTTTCGAACTTCATTTCACATTCCAGACTTGTTCACTAAATATAAAAAGCTCGAGTGATTCCTGCTCGAGCCAGGGAAAAACAAACTTCACCCAACGTAATAGAACTGGCTCTAACTTGAGCAATGAAACAAACGCAAAGCTTACCGTTTTTCCTGAGGATGAAGTTACTCCGTCTTCCAGTGTACCTGCGGCTCTGAAAGTGCAAAAGATAATGGAGCATTATGATGCAAAAAGTACTAACAAAGGTGAAAATGCTGACAGAACATTGTGCCGCAAAACATCGAGTATCTGAAAAAACGGAGTAACTAAATACCGATGTGGTATTTAAAATTAGCCTAAATAGATTTACGGAATAATTTGAAAAATAATTTAGCATTGTCGTGTGGTCACTATTGGAGTTGGTGCTCAACTCGATAAATTATTGAAACACTGAATCGTTGGTGGTGACATCTCAAGATTTGCGTTTAATGACTACTCTACTGCGGCGGACACTCGACCCTGTTCGTGCTGTGTGAGATCTAGAATTTGTGATTGACTGCGTAACAATGAATGCTCCTACTAATAAGGTTTTGAAATAGCTTGTCCAGATTGTGTTATAAAATGTTGGCTGTATTATACCTTCTACGCAGAAATTTAAGTGTCCAATGTTAACAACACTTCCTTGCACATGCCGGTAATTTCAATTGATAATTAAATCTTGGACCTGTAATTCTTATCATAAGCCAAAAAGCCCGATTAACACGTTCACTGCGTTTCCGCGGTTGTAAACGGTTGGTTTGGTAAAGTTGTGAGTAGCGGAATAGGGAAATCGACTTTAATGCTCTAATACATATTTTTCCCTCCTAATAAATATGACAAATACAATTGCACGATACATTTCACATGATACAATAACAGTTATTTCTCAAAGAGGCTACGAAACCGATGAAATGTTATTCATTTATACTGGTACGTGAACGAGCAATTTACCGGCTGGTACACAAATGGCCCAATACGCGGGGAACGTGTTAAGATCGATTAATTATAAAAAAGTTTTAGCCTCCCTTTACCACAACAAAGATGTTCAAAGAGATGAAGAATGAAGGCACCATTTAGTATGAAGTTAAAGGGAATGAGGAATCTACGCACAAGGTGCATGAAAACAGTAAGCTAAGAAAAAAGTTCATGAAATAAGACAAAAGTTGAAGAAGAAAGTAGTAGATACTAAAAAATAGGACAGCATTGAACCGAAAAAAGTTGGTCCGTAACAAAACAAAAAACCTATTCTATTTGAACACGAAGAAGGTCTACCTAATCTCTAGCTCGGAACCTCACATAATTTTACTGGGAGCGCGAATTCCCGTAGATATAATAGTTGTATCCCCCTGAGGGGGAAGCTCGATCAAGTGGTGAAACCCTTCCACAATAATTGCGGGTTTGAAACGAATGCGAAACAAGATTGAAAATATTTATTACTCCCATAAATGAAAAATTCCAACAAGACACTCGATGCAAATGCGAGATAGAAACCAAACAAAAATTATTCATCATACCTGGATTGTCGTGAGTGCGCTGTTGCTGCCAGTAGCTCGATTTCAGGTGCCGTCTTTGTTCCCGCATTCGCGTCTTCCTTCCCAACATGCGCTGCTGAGTACAGCCGTCGGTTGCTCGCGTCCTTTGAAAGCGCAAAACTTCTCCAACGACTCCTGCACGGAGGCTTTGTCGCCTGCAAAATATAATTTTTTCTTTAATGGGCAATTTCATCTCCTGAAGAGTGGAGAATACTCAGTGGCTTTCATGAGCGTAAAATGGTCCGCCATTTTTTACCATTGTTAAGATTAAATTGAAGTATTTGTCTCATGCGCACGTAGTTCCCGGCACAAGGTAGCCAAAACTGTACGTTTAAGTACGAATTGTCTCCCCTATTTTTCTTGTGAAACACGAAAATGTCAAGATAACTTGCTGGGACAATGGCAGCCATGAGTTGACTAGCGGATCAGCGTTTCGGAGACATGAATTCTTTTTACGAACTATGTCACCGACAAATAAAAGCACGCGAGGCCACAAACGAGCTCAACCGACTTCAATGCTTCGGAAAAGTAGGCTGTAAAGCAATTAGATCAAAGATATTTATAGAGTCAAAAATTTGAAATGCGTAACATTCATTTCATACGTTTTCAAACATTTGTGATAATCATGCTAGTCATTTTAGCAATAGCCCAATGAAAATTCTAGGCAGGCATTTGATTGTCTTTTTGTTATGTACGTCACTTTCATTTCATGTTGACACTCATAGTTGTATAATCATTACGAATGCCCACTTTTTTGGAAGACGTTAACTGGAAAGCGGACTAGTTCAAAATTGAAAGGTGTCAGTGCATGTTTACCAAGAAAACAGCCCATTTCCTTGCACCTTAATATGGTTCATTCAAAAATAAGATGTTCTGGCTGCAACTTTGAAAAGGAGACCTTAATAATTTAGAATTTTCTCACTAGAATAATGGAAAAGAAATTCCTTGTATGATACTTTGAATTCGATACAGAGTGTCTAAAATTCAAGAAGTTATCGTAGATAGTACGCGTCAGGTATAATTGATCGATGACATCGTATAAATGTCTCCGAACGCATACAAGCTCTGGTAAGGGAACAAGTTATACGACATAACCATCAGCGATGGTTATTTGTTTCCAATGAACTAATACTAAATTTGATAGAATTCTAGGCCAGCCCAACTAACTAGTAATATTCTTCGTGACAACCAGAGTACAAGTATTATTCGGTTGGGAAAAGTTTTCTCCAACTTTGGTTCAAATAGCTTGAGGTTAAGCCATGCATTCAGTCGTCCAGAGATTTTTGAGAGCATTTCTCTTTCAATGTTTCAGCACTTGCTAACTTCGAGTAAGCTTGGGTTTATTTTCTATAAAGAATTTCCTTCGATCAAATTAAACTTACGCTTTGTTAATTTTAAGACCCTCGACAGCGAAAAGTACGGCAAAATGTAAGAGATCCATTTGTAGCATAGATTATTAAATGTGCAATTTACTACATTCAACATATTCTGATGGCAAACGTGAAATCACATTGCAAATGGAGTTACTGAAACAAAAGTTTGATGAAAAGAAGATAGTGTTTATAATGAACTTGTTGATCCCAAACTGAATTTTTACAAGGAATTTTCAACAAGGAAGTGTATCTCACGAACTATAAATCTGAAATTGAAGCTGAGGTTAGTTTTGTAAATACAATGTGTTGTTAGAAGGATATTCTACAGCCCCTAGTGCCACTTTCTTTGGAGTCCTGCCGTTTTAGATCAAATTTGCAGCACTTTTTTCGTTGTCGAGTGTCTTGACTAATTTAAGAAACAATGGCTCTTAATAAAACGGCGGGCTCAGTTTCTATGTAACAAAAATGTTTCATGCTGGAGCTCCCTTAATAACTTGTTTCTTTTCCAACATATTACGGGCTTGATGCACGCGAGACACCATTTCTCATATATGAGTATGATGGAAATTTGCAAGAAACATTAAAAAATAAATGCGAGGACGAAATTTAGTAGAGCTTTTTCTCTTGAAAAACTGCGCTGAAGTATTCACTAAAATAAAAAACGTGTGCTTCAATTATAAGATTTATGGAAGATTTAAAATTTTCGTGTACTTCACTTATTTCTTCCAAGTGATTTATTCCAAAAACAAGCAGTAAATGGACGTGATAAACAATACAATTATTGCGTATTTAAACTAGGTATTACCGTTTGGTATGTAGAAAGAGCTGCGTAAGATACTGGGCGTTTCCTTCCAGAAACAATTAGTTCGCCTTCTGGGCCTCTCGAGGTAAGCACTTTTCTCATTTTACAGGACTCCTTCTCCAGATGATTCGTAGACAGATTTGTCTCAGAAGAATTCACAAAGGCTAAGTTCAACACTTGATAGCCTGAATCCAATTCTGAGGTACATCTTCTCAAATTTCTCGCAGGTGAACACTTACATTGTCTTGGAATTACATTCTGATGGTTACTACATGGGTTTGTTTTATAACTGGAGGAGACTTCATTAAACTTTCGCTTCAGGCTAGTATCCTTGAGAGGCATTTTTACCTCACTCCTTGAGGGCTCAAAGACGGTTTTGGTGCTCAGCCCAAGCGTAACACTAGGAGATGACGCATCAGTATCGTAACCGGATGTTTGTTTAAATGTGACAGTACTCTGATCATTTTTAGTCTTTTTCGGAAATTGATTGAAGCGAGTTTCACTATCACATCGCTGGGTAGTAATATTTTCTGTTGAATTTGATCTCAAAGATGAGTCACTTGAACAGTTATCGCTTTCGTATCCAGACGACGAGGATTCTGATGCGATCAATTTCATTTTTCGTGTAAAAAATGAAAAAAGAGAACGCTTACGTTCAGCAGTTTCATTCTCCAGAAGGGACATGGCTGAAGCACCTCGGTCACTTGAACTGATTTGATGCTTCTTACTTAACATGGCAAATTTTAAAGGCTTCCGCCATTTCCGTGGCGGTGAACGAGATGCACCACGTTGTGTTTTAGCCTCTGTGACACCTGCTGTATTGCTGATATCTAAAATGTTCTTACTTGCTTCATAAAAACTCTCGTTCGGTTTTTTGCACAGTAATGGTAAAGGATGTTCACTTAACTTCGAACAATCATCACCGTTGGGTAATTCTGACACCCTTCGACAATTAAGGTGTGAACTGCGGGTCAGTGAATTTGTATTCCTTTCTGGTATGCCTGGTTGACAAGTCTTCGAAGGCTTAAACGGTGAAGTTCTCGTTGATAATTTTTTAGTTGGTAGAGCTGTATCATCAATCCCAATTAAGGAAAAATTCGAACAATGTTTGATTTTATCTAAGGTTTTATTGTAGGTGGAGAGAACGTCTGGGTTTTGGCTTACTTTCATTTGCGAAGGAAAGTTCAGCTTCGTGGCATTATCAGTTGACGTCATGTTGAGATCAACGTAAGTTGATTGCGACAAACCTGTCTCGCAGAATTTCTGATCTGATGATCCTCCCATTTGAACGTAAGAAACACAGGAGTTTTCTGCTTGGTTTGAATTATCTTCATTTTCTTCCTCAATGGCGATTGCGCATTCTTTTGCGCGCTGAGATCCGCTGGAGCGAGTTGTGCCGCTATAAATAAAAACCAAACGTCAATATTGATGTGAAAAAGTTTACTAGATGGTGCATCTCTCGATCGCCATAACAACACTCGTTCAATTTAAGTGATCCATGAACTTTTCGTTATTCCAATTTCTTTATTTATTTGCTAATTCTCAAACTTTCATTTAAAACCGCGAAAACTGAGTGAACCATCTCTTTGTAACGAGCGCAAAAACAGTGTTGCACACGGAAGTCATAAAATACATGAATGGCTTGACGAGAACGTATTTCACGCAACGTTTAACGGTAAATTGAACAAAAATTAATCGTTCTCGCTTACTGCGTAGATCACGCAGCATCTCATCCCATATTAAAAATCACAAGCGTGCGCTTCACCGTTGCGGAAAAAATCAGATTAAGGGTACCATCCGGGATTTTGACCTTTTTTCGTCCGATTCGCTTGAAAATTGGCCAGTATATGTATTTTTTGAAAGTAAATATTTTTTTGATCATGTTATTTATTCGATTTAGGCTTTATTTTTTTATTATTTTTTTAATGAAAATGAGGTTTTTGATACATTTTCATGTATATTTCAAGACGTATCTCCTCATTGAGTTTTGATGCTAGAACAAAACCAAAGACAGTTTTAGAATCCTTGAAACATTTATAACAAAGTTATCTATTACAATTTGAACATTTTGCAAAAGTTTTTTTGTGATATGCGAAACTTTATCATAACATTTCAAACAATTATTTTGGGGTTTGGATCCATATAATTATTTTGGTTTTGTCACATTTGAATGCAACAATAAATAACTTTGTTAGAAATGTTCCAAGGATTCTAAAACTGTTTTTGGTTTTATTCTAGCATCAAAACTCAATGAGGAGACACAATTTGAATGGAAGATATGTATTATTATTCAGGAGAGCCCAAAAACAAAATATACTATCGAATTGCAATATCACTGACAATTTATGTACATGAAGGCAGTTTCTTTGATCTATTTTTATGTGCGAATAATGTGCAATATTTTCGTTGTAAATTTCAATGTAACATAAGAAATATTGTGCATAAAAACATTTAGAAATATATTTATACAATAAAATAATATATTTCATTCATTATATTTTATTTAACTCACCCTTAGGATTCTTTTTCGACAAAAAAAAAACATACCCAATTTTTTATGATTTTGGCACCACTTTGGACACCCNNNNGGGGGGGGGGGGGGGATTCTGGTGTCCGTAGCGCCATAATATTTCATGGCACAATAACCCATACCATAAGGATCCTTTTTCGACGAAAAAAAATTTGAGTCAGGGGTGCCGCGGGGGCCCAATTTGGCCTCGGATGGTACCCTTAAATGGGATCAGATATTATTTTAAGCTTTCCTATCCAAAAACAAAAGCATTTGCAAGAAAGGAGAGAAAACACTACATAGTATGGAATTAAGGGAAAGGGGATTCTACGCACAATGATGGTCCTCTCATCCAGCGCACAAAAACAGCAAGATTGTAGGAAGTTCAAAACGCAAGATAAAAGTTGAAGTAGAATGTAATATGAGCTGAACAAATGCATCAGCGAAGGGTAACAACAAAAAGACTATTTAATTTCAATCAAAGGAAGGCCCACCTAATCTTATACTCGGAACCTCACATTCGAGCATAATTCTGATCAACACAATAGATCTATATCCCTGAGTGGTCACCAACCAGCAGCAACAAATAATAAACAGCTTACAGTTTCTCGCGTGCTGAATCTCGAGACAAAGGAAACGAGATGGATTGGCAAGAATAAAACGTACATTACTTATGTCGAGAAAACAGCCTCATTCGCTCGTGAAAAAAACTGTTAAATTTTAGTTCAAAAGCTGTTGAAAGACTAAATCATTATCAATGTTACAAGGTGTGAAGGCAAATCGACTAGGATAAATAATAAAACCATAAGCCATAACAAGAGACGAATAGCTATCGAACTGAAACCGAGTGAGAAAAATAACGAAATCTTGACGGCATACAAGAGAAAAAATAAGCGTTTTCTGTTTGCAAATATCTCACGCTCTCAAGAGGTAAACCTATTGTCTTTTGGATCCCCCTTGTGGGAGGGGTCCAAGCTATTAAAATGTAACTTTATCCTCTATACTAAGCAGCTCAAAATGAAACTAGTCGTAAGATTCTTTTAGGATACATAGTACCAGCTTGAATTGCAGACATAATACCGTAAAATCAAGACCAATTTCCACTCGTTGAAGTTGAAACTGTTCGATAAATCTATAATGACGTATGTTCAGTATTAGTGCTTCAGGTTTACACCGGAATAAGGATGCCGTTAAAATTAGTGAACTTATTCAGGCCAACAAATGGTTGATTTCAACCTACTTGTTGTAATAGATCTGTGAATTGACTACTGAAGTAATGCTTGGGTTAAACAAGTTTCAAATTATAGTAATCGTGTTTAGCTCGCACATCAGATCACGATTTTCGATGTACACATGCACTCAGGACAGATTTCACATAACTCCTTGCACTCACCAATAATGGGACCCGGCTTGAAGCGTGAGATTGGAGCAGTGCCTCCGTGGCAGCCGCGGCTCCAGAGAGATTTGGTGCGTCGCTGCTCGCCTCAGAACCGAGGTGGACACTCGACGCAGGGGTGACTGTAGCGCTGGTGCTTGTGATCCCTGATGGTGAAGTAATGTGAGAGGACTAGCCTGTGAGTCCTACTTCGCAATCCTATGGAATACTTTAGCGAGTGCTACAGAAAGTTTACTGGACGGACATCTTCAATCTCAATGAGCTATCACTGGCAATAGATAATGGATTCTTTCTCGTGGCAATTGTATCAAGTATTTCATCTGCGTGACATCACAAAATACTCAAAAAATACACCGCCAGAAAGCACAAAATAGCATAAGGAATAAAGTGCATCAAATTGATGTCTCAAAGAACTCCATCTCAAGACAGCTGTACCAATTGTCGCTTGTATACGTCAAGTAGCTTGAGCGACTGCTGAACGAACAAGGAAAATCAAGACCCAAAGACGCTCGTGTTAAGGTCCGCTGGACACAACATCGAGCTACACAAATGAGGAAAAAATAATTGAGTGTTGCTTGATAAGGAAAAAATAGTAAAACCACACCCATTAGTTGCAAAACATCTCTGGCAATGAGAGCTGATTCTGAAATGAGCGAATAGAAAATAGCTTGAATTCAGGAATAAATTACCCAATGGGAGCATGGCCAGCATAGACACTTCTAGCAAGCCCTTGAATAAAGAATCTAATGTTTCTATAGGGTAATGTTCAATGGTCAGAGAGAGCTGAAGAATAAATCACGCATGTCAGAGACGGGCACTTACGAGGGCGTGAGACCTGTGGCAGGCCGGGGTCATGTTGAGGTATCTCTTGTAGGGCGAGGAATCCATCTCGTGATGACCTTCTCGTCTGGTTTGGCTGAGATGTTCGTCGCTGAGCCAATACGGACAAGGAGATCTCACATACGAATAATTATCATTCAGGGGCCAGTAATTGGCGTGCTTTTGTGAAGAACAGCCTGAAGTAGTCCGCTCTTCATTCCTTTCCGGTACAAGGTAATAGCTTTTGTTGTCGATGAAAAGCTTATCACAAGAGCATGACTTAGTTCTCAGTTCGTTCATAAGATCACCTCGCTTTGGAAAATGTCCGGTCGTCACACGGACTCGCTCACAGCAATCGGCCGGTAGAATATCATTCAATGGAATACACACCGTACTTGATTGCTGTAAGTTTTCACCCATACGCGGAATATTTCTTTCGTTCAGGCAGCATTGCGTTGAAGTTCTAGGAGTAATGTAGCGACAGTTTCGACAATCACAAATTTCTAAGGATACAAAATCAGCTGAACCAGAGCGAATGATGTCGCATTCGGACACGTTTGGTAAACGCCGCCTGACCCCATTGGGCTGAAGTCCATAGGTGCACAAGTTGTTTCCTAGAGGTTGAACATTACCATGCATTTTAGCCGGTCAGAGGTTGAAAAATAAAGCAAAATAACTTGTCAGGGAATGAGAATAGGCTACGTCAGTTTAAAATCTATAACGCTGTAAAAAAACATGCGATACCATAGGTAACAGGAGTTTAAGTTTTTCGCATAATATTGAAGGAAATGAGGTTTAACCCCCATACCCGAGCAAGAAGTGTTAACAAAAGCAGAAGAAACTAATTACAATGATTATAATGAGAAGCGAAGTCAAGTGATGAAGAATCAAACACTCTAGCGAGACTTTGGCTAGTCGGAACATTGGTGGCCGTCCCACAGAGGCGTGAAAGCGTAAGGTTAGTTAAGGCGACTGTTAAGCCATCGCCAAGATGGGTCGACTGGTGCCTCTGCACAGAGGGAAATAATGCTTCCCTAGGATAAACCGAGCTCGAGTATCATAGATACTTGCGAATCGGACTCCTGTTATAACCTTCAAAATTTTCGTTGTTTCGTCCAGTACTGGGTGTCTGCATGCAATACATAAAGTCTACATGCAGTATGTGACGTCCACAGTAAGATTAATCTTACGTATGCTTGAGAAGCTGTTACTCTAGGTCAAGAATTTATGATTTACTTGAGAACCAATATGATTCATGACAATGCGGGGAGAGGTAGCATTGCATCTCCATAAATACTTGGCTCAAGTCCTCAGAAGAAAAAAAATCAGTTCAAAATAATTTTTATAGCAAATATTAGTTAAATTTAGTAGCAGGTTACATCACAAAATTGATCGAGCATCAATCGAAGCGGGAAGTGTCTTATGGGTGAAAACCAGCATCACTGACGTGGGCTAGTTGAGCATGAGATAGTTAGATAAGTTAGTTTAAGTCTCTCTAATCGCACGAGAAGCGTTCCATGGAGAGGGAGGATGAAGGCATCATTTTAACCAATTAGTTTAGTTTATGAATTAGTTTGAGTCTCCCTAAACCCTTAAAATGTAATTCTGAGAGAGAAAAGAGGATGGCACTAATTAATACGGACATCAAGGAGCGACAAATCGAAGTAAAAGTGTGTTTTCTCGCAGCATTCCTTGCACGTCGAAATAACAAAATTGAAAAAAGTTTGTGAAACAAGATAGAAAATGAAAAAGGAATAGGCGCTTATGAAAGGTAAATTTTGTAAGAAAAAAAGGCCGGTAACAAAACTAAAATCTTTTATTTCATCAGATAGAAGGCCTCTCTAACCTTCAGCTCTCATCTCCTCTCAGAGCGCTAAACCCCGTCGATACAATATTTGAATCCCATGAGAGGTTCAAAATTTTACATCTTAACCTATGACGTAGCATTGTAGTTTTAGGGCTATTTTTCATGAAGCACCGTACTACAATGTTAAAGATGAATAAAATGAACTACAACACCTGGTGAGGTACGCTTTTTTAGCCTCTTTCAATTACACTTGTGCCACTTGTGTGCAGTAGACATATCTAGTATGGCCGAGCTTTCTCGTATCTTATCGAGTGCTGCCTTTGCTCCTGCAGGAGCTAAATCAGAGGCTTTGTTCCACATTACCTGCATCGCATTTATGTAGTTGAAGGGCCATCACCAGCGCCGTGGCGAATGATGAATGAAGTCTCGTCACAGGTCATTGTTAGTTCTGTCCAAGTGTATATTCTGGCTGCGTGTTCATGCATATCAGTCTCTGCTTGGTGGGAAAAACACTACACGATTGTCCATTAACAGTTCAGTTCACAATAAATTCAACTGCTTACGTGCTCTACTTTCCCTCAAGTTGGAAACTACGATTTTGTTGCGAATAAACGCTGGTTTTATTAAAGAGTTTAGGTTTAAATATTTTTTTACCGATTGAACCTATTAAAATAATTGTTTTGAGATTGAATGAGAGCTGAACCCGAGATTCAATACCGAAATCATCTTTATCAATACCAGTGTTTGGACCCTGTTTTTTTCTGATTTACGTCTCGCTAGTAAAATTTTGCCATGATTTAATTCAGATAGTTTTAGCAATAAATGTTACTATCATAATCTAAGTTCTCTACAATGTTAGAGAACAAGAAAAGAAAGTCAGAAGAAACTAAAATGTTCGTAGGGATGGTGTGAACTTGAAGACCTTTAGAGAATTATTACCGCCTGTAAAAACGATAAGTAAGGAAGGTACAAGTAGAGGAAAAGACCAAGGAGAGACAGCACACAAGGTATACGCGTTGAAAGCAGCAGAGTGGCCACGAAATACAGAAATCCTGGTGGCACACCTGTAACTGAGTTAACACAACAGTATCCCCATAGAAGCGCCAGTCCCCATGACACTGTGTAAAAACCTTAACATGTTGACTATCGGAAATAAGTATCCCTAGCGTGGCATCCATTTCTTGTCGACATTCATGTAACGCCATGATCGTTAAACTTGACCTACATGAATAACGCTGATTACACGGCGTATTTACACTCGACATGTATAGATAGATATTCATTTTACTTCGTAGTTCCATTCGTTGACTTGTTAACTATAATTCAGTTTGACCTTGCGCGGACCTTACACGTGCTTGTAGAAGGTAGAGCTTGCCTAACCTACAACTCGCGTCCTCACATCCTCCCTGGGAGCACTAATTATCATAGGTTCAAAACTTGGATCCTCCTAAATTGTATAACATTAAAGAATGGCGGACAAAAGCTTCCAACTGAAATTTACGAAAAGTTAATTTCTGCGCCATCAAAAAACAGATTATTTATGCAATGACCCAGGATGTCAATCCATCCACTAATGAAAATTTCGCTCTCCGCACTCGCTATCTTTTGGCTCTTCCTTTTTTGTCCAGACGCACTTTCCATCACTTCCCTTGACGCACGCACACACACTCTCCCCCCTCCTCTCCAGACAAACACACACACTCTCCCTCCCCTCCTCTCCAGACAAACACACACACTCTCCCTCCCCTC
>JACJUY010013301.1:5054-17398 GCA_014220935.1 Platorchestia sp. MABIK | reverse complement strand
TTATACCTCCGGTGTGAGTAGGGGATTTGTACCCAAGTTTATGGGGGGCATTTGTACCAGCAAAGGGTGGAATGTAGCTACTTGCCTGTGAGAACGAAATAAACAAACTAAAAACCGAGGAAAAAGTTGATCCATAAACTGTACCACGACGCATTGGTTTTAATTGCTTGTACTGAAATGACAACAAATACATATCATTTATCGAGTCCAAAACACCGCGGGACAAACACGGCGTAGGGATGCTGTGGTGATCTTGATATGCATCCATTTACTTCTACTAAAAAACTGTTTTTATTTTATTTTCATGAAGCATTAGACCAGGTACGTGGAATGTGATACAATGTAACATAAAGGTTATGTAATGTCACATAAAACCTAAGTTATGTAAATGGTTTTGTCTAGCCATTACATTATTGTCTCTAACCATTACATTATTTTCTCTAACCATTACATTATTGTCTCTAACCATTACATTATTGTCTCTAACCATTACATTATTGTCTCTAACCATTACATTATTGTCTCTAACCATTACATTATTGTCTCTAACCATTACATTATTGTCTCTAACCATTACATTATTGTATCTAACCTTTACATTATTGTCTCTAACCATTACATTATTGTATCTAACCTTTACATTATTGTCTCTAACCATTACATTATTGTATCTAACCTTTACATTATTGTCTCTAACCATTACATTATTGTCTCTAACCATTACATTATTGTCTCTAACCATTAAGAGATTAGTTAGTATGGAATGTAGAAAACAGGGAATCTATGCACCAAGTGTGTTCCCACACCCTGCTCATAAAACAGCAAATTAGGAAGAAAGAGAAAACAAAGAAGGCAATGAAATTGAAATAAGGAGATTCGGCACGACAGACAGAAGTCTAGAAGGCCTTTCTATAGCTGAGGGGACCTAACAGTATTCCCCCCTGGAGGCGCCAGTCCCCATAGCATAAGTGTCCGAAGTTAACTGGAAACAATTTTTTAAGAAAAAGGAACAATTTTGCACTGTAGAAAGACAGACAACAAATATCCTACCATACAACTTTATAAATCACTAACGACACTGTTCAAATTAATCCAGGTCAAAAAATTTTTATTAAAAGACAACATGTTAACTGCATTTATTTTTTGAAATCGTTATTTGATTATTGAATTTTTTCGATATGGTGTATGTCAAGCTGTAACTTTATGAATAAATTCAAGGATTGAAAGTACAAAGAAAGACAAATAAAGAACTGTACAAAAAAAACAATAAGAAAAAGAACTGTTAAAAACAACGTTCAAATATCCAGTAACTGCGAGCATTTCGTAAGTGTTGAGTAGGCCTTCATTATAAAGAGTAGGCCTACTGCGCCTCCAACAGCAAAATTTCAATTCAATTCCGAGTGAGAAAACAAAAAAAAAAGAAAAAAACGGAACAAGGAAGCGTGTCCGGGCAACAGCTGGGGGGCGGAGTCGGACGTTGACCGCGTTCACGTGTTGAAATTTGGGATCTACTTAATCTTCGTGAACGAGGCACACAGAAGTATATTGTTTGTTCAGGAAGTCCTTTGTGTTGGTAAGGATCTCGTAGATTATGGGCATAATGGAGAGTTATTGTTAAGGAATTGTTAAGGCGTTGAAATTTTAAATTCCGCTGAAAACGATGTCTGAACGTTCGAGTTCACGCCGCGGAACGATTATTCTTGAAAGGTCGTTTAATATTTCATTTAAACTGCAAATATGTATATATTATATGTTCTTAAATAAAGGAAATTTTGTATATCTCAAATGAGATTAATAAATGAAAATATATTATGTCACGTTTTCAGCAGCAAAAGAGTTTATAAATAAATAAAGTCAGAGATACTTCGCGGGTTCCCCTCTTTAAGCATTAAGGACGGTATGTGTTTCAAATTTGTTATAGTTATATATAATACGTATTTTAAATGTCATAGTTATAGATGATACGTGTTTTAAAAATGTTATAGAATAGAAAAGGAAGTAAATAAGTCATAGAACATTTATAGATTATGTAGTTTCGCAATAAAGACAATCAACAGAGTTAGCATTGTGATTAGACTTGATGTTAGTTTAAGCCTCCCTAACTGCTACATAGGCGTTCCAGTGAGGAAGGAGGAAGGCACCGTGGAGTCAAGGGAACTTGGATTTTACGCAGAAGGTGCATAGAAATAGTAAATTTAAACAGAATTTTATGACGCAAAATAAAATTCCAAGAAGAAAGTTGAAAGCTGAAAAGCAGGACAGCAGTCAACCGAAAAATGGTGATCCGTAGCAAATAAAAAACATCTTATTTCAACATAAAGAAGGCCTAACTCACTCTCAG
This sequence comes from Platorchestia sp. MABIK, assembly GCA_014220935.1. Taxonomy (NCBI): domain Eukaryota; kingdom Metazoa; phylum Arthropoda; class Malacostraca; order Amphipoda; family Talitridae; genus Platorchestia; species Platorchestia sp. MABIK. The sequence continues at coordinate 15,057 of JACJUY010013301.1, read as the reverse complement.
TTCGGGACCTCACATTTTCTCCCCGGGAGTACTAATCCCCATAGATACAATAGTTGTATCCCCCTGAGGGGAATTTGATTTTCATCAAGAAGTTCTATAGAAGTCTTTATTTGACCCAGTACTATTATGACTACTTGTAATTTGCTTCATGAATATTCTTTATGTTAAAAATATGTTAAATGTTTTTTTTTGTAACTCATGTTACTCTGTGAAATATTCTAGAATAAACAGTACCAGTACATATTTTCCGATTCTGATTTTTTGTTCAACATTTATGATTTGAACAAAATTTGCTTATCAAATTCATAATATGAGTGCACGTCCATTTATTACTCGAAGAAGCCCCAGAAAATGTAGATAAAATAAGTAGATAAATTCAAGACAAAAGCACACCCATCAACGCTCACTCAACCACAAAGAAAAGGACAAAAAGAAAGAAAGAAAGAGAGAAAAACTCACGAGTTTATGTGAATTCTTTTTAGAGTGAACTGCTGGCACGCGTGATGGCAACATCTGGGGAACGACCGTCACCCCCCCCCCCCCACCGCTACCCCCTCCCCCTCACTACCCCCTGTGGGACACAATTATCCTATACAAATTACGGGTTATTTTAGGGACGGGCGCGTGGGCGGAAATTTCTTTATTTGATTGAGGATTTAGTGAAGGATAAGCAGCCCTTTCGTAGGATCCCTTCGGTGCACAGGAAGCTCGCGACGTTGTAGATGAAATTAATTCAGGAAAATCGTTTTTATTGCTTTTTCTGTGCATATGGAAGGCTTCTTAATGTGAATCTTGCTTCTTATATATTACAGGCTGGGTATGTATGTGTTTTTTCATAAGCTAGTTCTATCAGGTTTGAAAAAATGGGTTCAGAGGAGAAGATGGAACAAAGCCCTATTTAGTATGGACTCAAGGGAACGCGGAACCTATGCACAAGGTGAATGAAAACATTAAGTTCTTAAGCATACGTTGAGAAGGAAGTTTATGAAACAAGACAAATTTAAAAAGAACGTAAAAAATACTGAAAAACAGGAGGGCAGTGAATCGAAAAACGATGGTCTGTTAGTAAAACGCTTTTCTATTCCAAGAAGAAGGAGGCCTATCTAACCTTTAGTTCGAGACCTCCCATATTCCCCTGAGAATGGTAATACCTATGGATGCAATAGTTGTATCTCCCTGAGGAGTAATCGCTACAGCCATAATGTTGTGTATTTAAGCTAAATAGATTATTCTGCTATGCCCCGTAATTTATATGCTTTTGATTTGTTATGAACCTGTGACTTTCGTCACACTCTATGACTATAAGACTCATTATATATAAGTGTATATAGTATATAATTTAGTATACAAGATACGGTATAGTAATGTAGGCAACACACACACCACATACCCACACAGTGTGTGGTGTAGGCAGTTATATATTCCGGATAGATCAAACAAATAATATCCGGATGGCGCAGTATCCGGAAAATAAGGATATATCCGGCATAGAAATCAACGGGTAATTTAATTATGATAAGTAACGGAGGTGATTAATGGTGATTATATAAGGGAAGAAATAACGTAGGATAAATATTACAGGAATTTGCATATATTCTTCAAGTGTCAAGATCTCTCTTGTAGGGTAAAGAATTCTTCATTCATACTTGTACGTGAATTTGGCCTGTTGAAAATTTTTTCATATATACATATATCTGAAAATTCAGTACTTGTGTATACATGTACGTGTGTGTGAAAACTAGTGTACACGGCTCGCCAAACATGACGGGATTGGATCTTTTCCTTGAACAAATCCTGCAGACGTGGATGCCCAACAAATATATCCATCCCAACAGTACCCGCCATTAAAATATTCTTGTACTTGTGCACTGGTGAAACTCGTATCACAGATACGGTCATTAATATCACAGATATAATTAGTATCACAGATACGGTCATTACAGTGTCACAGATACGGTCATTACAGTGTCACAGATACGGTCATTACAGTGTCACAGATACGGTCATTACTATCACAGATACGGTCATTACAGTGTCACATATACGGTCATTACTATTACAGATACGATCATTAGTATCACAGATACGGTCATGAGTTTCACAGATACGGTCATTAGTATCACAGATACGGTCATTACAGTGTCACAGATACGGTCATTACTATTACAGATACGATCATTAGTATCACAGATACGGTCATTAGTTTCACAGATACGGTCATTAGTATCACAGATACGGTCATTACAGTGTCACAGATACGGTCATTACTATCACAGATACGATCATTAGTATCACAGATACGGTCATAAGTTTCACAGATACGGTCATTAGTATCACAGATACGGTCATTAAGCATCCGTATGAGCGTCACAGAGAGACGGAAGAAGCGGACACCAAACAAATAGATAAATAAACAAATAAACACACAAAGGGTACAATTAGGTTAGAAAATTAGGTGGGTAGGCCTTTAGGATGAATGATAATTAATTCATTTTAGTTAACAATTTAGTAAATAATTCCCACATGTGCCGGAAGGGCGGCTTGGGTCACACACAACAAAAACGACCGCTACGCGACGGTGTTTTAACCGAGATTATGGCAGATCACGGCAGATTATGGCAGATCACGGCAGATTACCGGAGGATCAAGGCCGATTACCGGCGGATTAACGGTCGGAGGTGCATAAGCAGGGAAATGAACAAGGAGTGGTTGATTATCCTACACTTGGATTTGGCTTAGGAATTTTCTGATCAATATTCTCGTCTTCTTTCCGGCAGCTGAACACAATTTAGGTTGTGAAGCAAATGACATCGGAAGATATGCCATTCGAGGCAATTGCAAAGGAAAAGGAAATTTGAGAATGGATTTTATGATTGTACATGAAACAAAAACTGATGGGCTTTATTTGCCCATTGTGCTACCTTACACAGAGGTACGTGTGCACCGCGAACATATGTGTAAACCAACCTTGTGAGCATATATATATATATATATATATATATACAAAAATTTAGAAATCTAATACAAAATTGGTTTCCGCTAGGTATGGCGTAGTTTTTAACCAAACATGTACATGTATTTTAATATTATTAAATATATATACATATGGGTATGTATATCTAAACATATAAGTATAAGCAATAAAATGATTAGATTTAAATATAAAATACATATTTTTATAACCAAAATAAATAAAATACATATAGTCAAAAGTGAAGTACAGTATTGTTATCAATCCCCTTAAATTATTGATAAGTTAGTTTTAGCCTCCCTTACTTATCAATAGCCTAAAAAGATGTTCAAAAAGAGGAAGGATGAGGGTGCAATTTAGTATGGAGTTAGGGGAACACAGAATCTATGCACAAGGGGTGTTCCTACTCCAGATGCCCTGCGCTCACAAACAGTGAGGTGAGAAAGAAGTTCATGAAACAAGACAAAAGTTGAAGAAGAAAGCAATAGGTGCTGAAAAACAGGACAGCAGTCAACCGAAAAAAGATGGTCCGTAACATTACAAAAACATCTTATTTTAACAAAAAAAGAAGGCCTACTTAACTCACAGCTCGGGACCTCACATTTTCCCCCTGGGAGCGATCCATACCCTTAATTGATTTAATTTTTAGGAATAATCGGTGACTGTCAATATAAGACGGGGCACAATTGGCTAAATCAGAGAAATGAAAATACGGTAATTACGATTAATAAGCGAAGACACTAATTGTTGATTAGAATAAATAAAGAGTTAGTAAGGAAATATAAAGGTCCTTAATTGAGTGCATATTGTGTTAGCTAATGTCTTGTGTGTGTGTTGTGTGCGTGTTGTGTGCGTGTTGTGTGCTGTGTGTGTGTTGTGTGTGTTGTGTGTTGTGTGCTGTGTGCGTGTTGTGTGCTGTGTGCGTGTTGTGTGCTGTGTGCGTGTTGTGTGTGCGTGTTGTGTGTGCGTGTTGTGTGTGCGTGTTGTGTGTGCGTGTTGTGTGTGCGTGTTGTGTGTGCGTGTTGTGTGTGCGTGTTGTGTGTGCGTGTTGTGTGTGCGTGTTGTGGCCCACAGCACACAGCAGGAGAATGCGCAGAATTTGACAATGCACAATACTTAGCAGTGCATTGTACAGCCTGTCCTCGCCATTGTACCCATTGTACCCCTGTACCCGACCGCAAGGTGGTCTTTAAAGACAGTTAAATCGCCATTTTTTCAGCCGGCGAAGTGAAAGAATTTTCGACACTCAAAAAACTGAGAAAAATTTTTTTTTTCTTTTTTTCAAGTGCCGCGATATTTGGGTATGGGTCGCTTTAATTTTTTTAAAGATATTATTAATAAACAATTTACGTCGTACTAATTTGTGTATTGGGTGATGAATGTAATTACGGTATCAATGACTATATAAATAATTATATAATCAATAAATAATTAGGATCTGATTGATTGATTATAAGAATGTTTTTGCCTCCCTTTACCATGACAGAGATGTTCAAAGAGAGGATGGAGGAAGGCACAGTTCAGTGTGGAGTTAAGGAAACGCGGAATCTACGCACAAGGTGCATAGAAACAGTAAGTTGAGAAAGAAGTTCATGAAACAAGACAAAAGTAGAAGAAGAAAGCAATAGGTGCTGAAAAACAGGACAGCAGTCAACCGAAAAAAGATGGTCCTTAACATAACAAAAACCTGTCCTATTTCAAGAAAAATAAGGCCTACCTAACCTTTAGCTCGGGACCTCACATCTTCCCCATGGGAGCGCTAATTCCCATAGATACAATGGTTGTGTCCCCCTGAGGGGATTAAGGTCTGATCTAGATCGAGTTAACGGAATTACGGAAAAGATCTAATGGATGTCAAAAGAAACGAAAAAATATGACGGTTGAACGAAAAAATAATGAAAAAACTATCATGCCACAAAAATTTTCTGGGAAATTATAATGGTTAAAGAAACCATACCGCAACAAGTATTCTACTCACAAAAAAATAATAGCATATATGTTTTCATTGCGATGTCCACAATTTGTTGTAAATAAAAAGATTATTATTTTCTATAAGACTAGACATTTTACGTAACTATTATTTTATATTAAATGGCATCAATAATTTTTTTGTAATGGAGTTCACATTGTGTCTGAACTTTCTTTTAATTATTTTGTGGAAAATGTTTGCTTCCGAAAAAGGTGTGTGTGTGTGTGTGTGTGTGTGTGTGAATAAGTGTGTATATTCTAGAAAAATAATATTTACTTTGCTCTTCTGTTTGTTTTGTATATTACAATAAATTTATATTCAGTGAACTTATATGAATCTTACCCTTCATTTTTTGAAGACAGAAAAAAGAAAAAAAGACACCTTCTGTAAAACAATTTCCGTATCTGACCTATAACTAAATCAAAAACCTCAATTATGTATCCCATCAATTAATAACAACAAAAGGCACAATAAGAATATTGTTAAAATTGATACATGGAATATGACACAATAAGAATATTATCATGACATATCAAAGATGACACAATATGAATGTCATATATATTGATACAATAAATACTTGCACAACAATAACATTATTATTATGACAAAACAATTATATTACTGTAATTGAAGCAAGAAATATGATGATAGGAAGACAGGCGGCACCCTCACTGCAGCTCGCATTCCTGCTGCCAGAGGTGCGGCGTAACTGGTTCATGCGCAACCCCTCCACCCCCTAGACGGGGGTTGGGGGGGGGGGGGGTGCGTGTAAGGAGGGTATCATACGACTGACGTGGCTCTTATTACAGTATAGATTAGAATTTTCAAAAAGCAAACTACTTATTGTATATACACGCATCATTAGTATATCTATATACGCATCATTAGTATATTTACATACGAATCATTAGTATATCTATATACCGTATCGTAGGGGGGGGGGTATAAAGGGGGGTGTGGGTGTGGAAGAAAGGGTATGGGGGGAGGGGGGGGCCAAAGGAACAGCATTAGTTAGTAATTGCAATAATTGATTGAATTGCTGCCAACTTTTGGGGTAGGCCTACCCGCCTGTTCTTCTATCCTTTTCCATAAAGTAGAGCTAAGGAGGTATATTATGTTTCAATTTGCACACCATAACATCCCGTGTAAACTAACGCCATGGTAACGTATATCTTTGATTAAACCCAAGGCCCTGTAAGTTATTCGAATTTTCGAAATTTTTGGAGCCCAAATTAGTAGAACATTTTTTTTAAGTGAAAGAAACGACTAGAAGGAAGTTAAAAGACGGCTGGTGATAGGTGCAGAGCATTGTGCTTTCATTAAGATTAAGATTATATTTTAGAATCCTTTTACCACTACAAAGATGTTCAAAGAGAGGAAGGATGATGGTACCATTTAGTATTGAGTTAAGGGAACGCGGAATCTATGCACAAAGTGTGTTCCCACACAGGGTCCCGTGCGCACAGAAACAGTAAGTTAAGAAGGAGGGTCAAGAAGCAAGATTAAAGTTTAAGGAAAAAGTTAGAGGTGCTGAAAAATATTACAGCAGTCAACTGAAATAATACAGTCCTTAACATAAAAAAATAAATTTAATTTCAACAAAAAGAAGGCCTACCTAACTCTCAGCTCAGAACCTCACATTTTCCCCCTGAGGGGCTCTCATTAGAGCATTGGCATTATAGGTTACCTAACAAAAGATGGGGTAGAATGTTGACCCACACTGGTTAACATTTTACAATCAATGCTAAATTTTGTATCTATTCTATAAAAATATACTGTTTTTACTTTTCATGTTTAATTTAATAAACTTTAAAATTTGATTCAATAAAAAATTTAATTTTCAATTTCCTGACGATGGTAACATTTATATATGTAAAGGTTGTACGTAATCGAGTCTCTTGCTATCGAATATGTTACATGTTAAAAGATTATTTATTTTTATGGTAAATTTTGCTGAGCAATTACATATATAAATGCTTTTAACAGCATTTATATAATGCAAAACCTTGCAACAAATATTATATATGTTGTTATATTTTATAAATTTGGTTTCGTATGTTCTCTATGTTGTTATATATGCTTTATAAAAGTTGTATGTTTTTAATTTGACGATTTTTAATCTGTTTAAACTTGAAATACAGAAACCGTTGATAATTTAGAAATATCGAGAAATTAAATACAATACTTGTATAAATAACTTTCGGCATGGCATCATTTTAAACCAAACATGTTTACAAACCGGACTGCTTTGCAAATACATAAATATATATTATACATGTAGATATTCATGGATAAAATGTCAATATGTACAAATTTATGATAAAATGTCAAAGACTTTCATCCGTTTGCGAATTTCTGCACATTGAAGCAATCGACTTGAATTATTTTAAGAAGATGTTTTCCTTCACACTTCATTTGTATATCATAGCATAAAATAAATTAGCAAAATCAGGTGCATCAGAAAATAATAAATACTGCATGCATGCACCCAGGCGCAGCCGTCAGAGAGGCTCTTGACCTAAGGTTCATTTTTTCCTGGCGTGGGTTTGAAATGATTTTTTTCATTAAATTTTAGGTTCATTCAGAGTTCGCCTCTCTCTCTTTTCATGGCGCAAGCGCAGCTGTGCCTCACTCGCGTTCACACACGCGCACGTTCACTTGTTGAAAATAAACCTCAACCCGATGTTCAAAAATACTTTTTTCTCAACTTGAAAAGATTGTTTTCGAAAAAAATTTATTCCTGAGGGCTCAAAGATATTTAAAATAATTTTTAGGTTATTTTTCCTGTGTAAGGAGGATGTTTGAAGCAACCTTCAACGAAAGTAATCAAAAGACGGAGTCGGTGAAGCAAGCGCAGGTTCCGTTAGTGCGGATGCTAGATGTTGCCACATCATAATTACCGGTCTTTACCTGCTGTGCGAGATCATGACCATTCTAACCAATAAAACTATCACCACTGGATAATTAGTAGCCATTTATGGCGAAAATAATCCAATATATACACCTGAAGATATGAGATGCAAATTTTAACAAAAACATGCGCTGCAAACCAGAAATTTTGAGTTTTCTTCACGATGACCCGAGCGACATTTGGCAACTACAGCGTAACTGGAGGTCGCTCCGAGTTCCACGCTGCGCGACCACGGTAACAACACCTCATAACACATAGCGTTACCCTTGTTTACCTATCCGTGGAGCTGATAGAAGCTACGGGAAGGCAAGCATCCACAATGATGATAGTTATCATTAACCTCTTGATTGGTCTGGGCTCCCTGAAAAGATGATTAAAGCGATGATATGGAAGTCATTTGTGATGCTCTAATTGGGGTGAAATTTGTGGCACAGCAGCGCTTCGTTCACCTTCACATTTCGGGTACAAAGATACGTGCTATAGATGTTTTATTGGGTTATAGATGTTTTAATGATGCGTGTTATAGATGTATTAATGATAAGTACTGAGATATACTACTGCTACGTGTATAGATATACTAATGATTCGTATATACGTATCATTAGTATATCTATATACAGGGTGGCGCATAAGTAACGCACGCTTTTGAAGGTAAATTGTAAAGATTTATTACCGCAATATACACTGGGTATCTGTAGACAGGATACGACATGTAAATAAACTTTAAGAGTTCCTCTATCGTTTGCAATTAACCCTATCGTTATACCTCTCATAGTTTATTTATTGTTAATTTTTTAAAAGGGTGCGTTACTTATGCGCCACCCTGTACTAATGCTACGTATATATATACAAATGATACGTATTATAATATACTTAAGCATCTAAGTGTGGTCTTTAAACAACAAAGGATCACTTCTGCAACTCTACAGGATGTATTCATAAAATTTCAGGCATCAAATACGTAGGACAAAATGCAACAGTATGTTTACTCCCAGATCTCTTAGTGACTACCTGTACTAGTGTCTAGACTATCTATACTGGTATCTAGACTACCTATACTAGAATCTAGACTACTTATACTACTATCTATACTACCTACACTAGAATCTAGACTACCTATACTAGTATCTAGACTACCTATACTAGTATTTAGACCACCTATACTAGTATCTAGATTACCTATACTAGTCTCTAAGACTACCTATACTAATATCTAGACTACCTATATTAGTATCTAGACTACCTATACCAGTATCTAGACTACCTATACTAGTATCTAGACTACCTATACTAGTATCTAGACTACCTATACCAGTATCTAGACTACCTATACTAGTATCTAGACTACCTATACTAGTATCTAGACTACCTATACTAGTATCTAGATTACCTATACTAGTATCTAGGCTACCTATACTAGTATCTAGACTACCTATACTTGTATCTAGACTACCTATACTAGTATCTAGACCACCTATACTAGTATTTAGACCACCTATACTAGTATCTAGATTACCTATACTAGTCTCTAAGACTACCTATACTAATATCTAGACTACCTATATTAGTATCTAGACTACCTATACCAGTATCTAGACTACCTATACTAGTATGTAGACTACCTATAATAGCATCTAGACTATCAATAGTGTGTGATTGAAAAAATGAATTCCTTCACCACTCTTTAAATTTCTTCCTTCGTTTCACAGTCACCAAAAAACGAAGAAATGCACACTGGAAGGCTCTAAATATATATGTATATATATATGTATAGCCTTCCATATATATGCACACACATGCATGTGTGTTCCCGCCCAAGCAGCCATGTATGGAAGAAGACGTTGTGGTGATCTGCCCACGCAGCCCATGTCTCGAGAATTTTTTTCCGTAGAGATGATACAAAATAGGATTGGTTTTTAAAATGACTTAACATAAAGATGTGAACAGTGAATCACGTGATGGCTGCCAGAAGCACGTGAAGGCTGCCAGAAGCACGTGAAGGCTGCCAGAAGCACGTGAAGGCTGCCAGAAGAACGTTAAGGCTGCCAGATGCACGTGAAGGCTGCCAGAAGCACGTTAAGGCTGCCAGAAGCACGTGAAGGCTGCCAGAAGCACGTTAAGGCTGCCAGATGCACGTGAAGGCTGCCAG
>JACJUY010013300.1:0-18169 GCA_014220935.1 Platorchestia sp. MABIK | reverse complement strand
TACTTGCAATCCCGTGCTTAGTGCTTGTTCGCTCTCGCCAATGTCGCCTGGAATTGTGTAGGCTGTGATTCTAGCTACAGTGCATCGGTTGTGTTTGCGTTGCAGAGTGGCGCGCGAAGTGTTGCCGTTAGGATTGGGTTTCGTAATTATTTTTCATGTTCGTTTAGGATGCTTCAGGCCATTCTCGTATTCATTAGCTTCTTTAAAGGAAGTGAATCATAAATGCTTACGTAGATGTTTTATTTTACCGTGTTGACCTGAGGTACTGAAGTGGGTGAGCAGATCAGTAGCTACTATGTCTCTATTTCCACCTGTTCTATCATTCCTCCTTCTGTGTTTCTTCCGCTCTGAATTTTCCTTTTTCCCCTCCAACTATGAGGTTGGAGGAATGCGGGTGCCTCAGTTCAGAGAGGGAGATTCTTGTTCCATCCTCAAGCGTGACTAGATGTCGGTGATCACCTTAATTCTACCTACCTTTATGGAGCTGTTCGTGAATATTAGGTTTAGTGTTCAAATGGCACAGGTGGGTGCGTAGTCAGACAATAATGAGAGGTCAGACAAAAAACAAATATCTCTATCGTCAATGAAAAACTTTCAGACAGCCCCACACAAACTACCAGCAGAAGCGAGGAAGAGGAGACGGCTAATTCGTTCTTTAATGAACTACACATAACACGATTACACCGTCATGCCTACAGCATTTTGCATTTAACACACCAGTCCCTTCTAGTGCTGCTGTTAAGAGGATGTTTTTCTTCGAGAAGGAAGTCCTGAAACCAGAGCGTGCAAGCTTGTCATAACAATTTTGAAATGCAGCCATTTCTAAAAGGTACAGTATAGTAATGAAATTGAAATATTCCTTGCAGTTTACATGCGACTACTATATCTCATACGCCGTCTAACAGGAAGTTGGAATGGAACTGGTTGGTTTTTTATTTGCATTTGTTGATAATTTTACCAATTCAGTGAAGTAGACATACACGTAGTGATGGTAAAATATAAAAACTAATAAAAATGGCTGTAACACTTACTTATCTAACCCATCTAGTTATGCAATAAAGTTGCATTGATATGTTTTCGAAATGTTTTAATTTCATGAAATACATACGAGATAATGGTAACAGTAAAACAGTCACTATTTAGAGTTTTTCAATTCATTTACCATTGTAGGGCCTAATGTACGGCGCTACATTTCAGTGTAGCGGTAGCGCCGATACATTTTAGAGGAAAAGCGGTAGCGCCCACTACATTTCAAAGTAGCGCCGCTACAATTTGGAGGGAGTTACGATAGCGCCCGCTACATTTCAAAGTAACGGGCAAATAATAAAAACAAACATTCGCAACAGACATTTTTATTAATCCGTTTCTTAGACTAATGGAAATGAAACGTTTCATGAAAAAAAAACAAGATCCCATTGATATAAATAACTACCACAAGTACCATTTACTAAGATCACGCTTACCACTCTAAATTATCAATTTGCATCATTGCTTAGACCGCCTAGTACAACTGAAAGAAACAATTCACAGATTTTGCGAGATGGTTTGCTTTTAACTGTTTTGTCGTTCAATATGATTAAATAGTAGGATGAACAAAAAATGAATTTTGTGAATGAAGGAAAACATTTCGCGGTTAATACGACAACGGCAACTAAAAATCAAACTTTTGACCGCCCAAAACGCAACACTAAATGATGCTGCATTGGTACTATCTAAGTTCAAGACTCTATAGCCACAACATAGGCAATCATAGGAAAGCGAGAAAGAACCATGTTATGAACAGTAGAAAACGGGGAATCTATGCACAAGGTGTGTTCCCACACAGATCCTTGCGTATAGCCACAAGCCAAGAAATAGAAGGAAAAAACTAAGAAGCGATGGCGATGAAGGCATGAAAACTGAAAGAGGCAAAGTGGATACGAAACAAGTTGGAAAGAGCTTACTATAAGTCTATTTTATCAAAGCCGACAGTAGATCTACTAAATTTGGCCATTGATGAGTGGTTGTTTTCAGGTGTAACTGTTTACTGCACTCACATAATCTTCAAAAGAGACACTCACGGTAATGGGTTCACTAGATGTTTCTGGATTTGATGACGGTACGTTACATATTATAGCCCTAACGGCTATGGGAGTTTCATTTTTTTCACAGCTCGACGAGTTCGGTAAATGGGCATTGACAGCATCAGAATAGACGGAACAAGAAGATATTTGTCGCCTTTTATTTGGTCTGCTCGTAGAAGAATAAGATGAAAAAACATAAGGATCCTTAGTAGAATTTTCTGCACTGAATTCAGAATCAAAATTTTGCTTCCTTTTTCTAGCTCCAGTAAGACGAGACGAAGATTGTTCTGAATGTATAGAGTGGGAACTAGTCAGATTTTGGTGAACAGAGCTTAAATTGTTCCCCGATTCATCAGCTATTTTAATCTCAGTATCACGTTTCTTCAATAATTTGGTTATCTTTAGAATTTCTGCACTGATTCTACACGTATTTGTATTATTTTCATCATTTTTCAATTCACTTACAAGTTTTTTAAGTTCTTCTTGCATTTTTTTCCCTTGCCTACGATTCTCTTGGCGACGCAAAACATCAAGCTTGGAGCTACTTTCCATATTCTTTGTAGCATCAGGCGAATCGGAGAGCGCAGTTTGAGAACCCTGTGAGGACCTCATAGAAGCTCCACGCTTCACCATCAAGTAAACGCACCTTCCTACTTTATACTTATTCGATTTATGTAATGCGTTCAGCTTTCCTGGTGTAAACTCATTGATTAATGATGCAATATCGTCTTTAAATGATACAAACTCATGATGTGCCCACTTAGGGCGAACTAAAGATGAAGAATCCTGATTGAGAGAATATGAGAGTGTCTGAGTTACATATTCCAATGCCCTTTCTGCTCCTCTTGTAGAACGCAATGAATGGATTAATCCATTAAAATTTTCTTTGAAAGCTTGCTCATTGAATTCTCTCAATATTTCAACAAATAATTGCGCTAATTTCTGCATCGTAGAATCAGCAATAACGGTGTTTTTCAAATTAAAGTTGAATTCGGCCTCTACGAACCACGGACTGAGGAGCTGACCGGGCACATCGCCGTCAAAAACTTCTCTCCAATAGGAGAACAGGCAAGTTCTTTCGTTTATGATGAGTAATTTGGGGCGTAAGTTTCCGCACTTTGCCTTGATAGCTAAAAAGAATGATCTAAAAGCACGTGTGTCAGTTGCAATGGTATTCAAAATAAAAAATCCGACTTGAACTTCTCTCCCTAACTGGTCCATTACAAGTACATAAAGCTGCATGATCTTTGTGCCTTGAACACTTTCTTGAGGTAACACAAGTTCCAAGATAATCGTTTTACCATAGCGCAACAACATTTGCTTTTGGTTGTTGGTCATTACTCCAAGCATAAAGGTATCATGGTGATTATCTTCCATACAAAGGCGGTGATAAATATTTTTATGACGTAGGTCTGGGATTATTTGTCCCTTTCCTTTATGAATAATTATTGCATTCATGTCACCTTCGGGCATGAGCCTCTGCCAATCTGCAATAGAGCTTTCTGCCAGAAATGATTCTGCATATCTATACTGTTCAGAGAAGACTTTTTTTCTGAACTCGACCATAAATAGGCTTTTCTTGTCCTCACTGATATCCATTTGTTCCACATGTTCTCGAACCAAGTTTTTCTCGAAATTGAGTCTTCGCATGAGAGTTTTTAAGAACTCAATTTCCCTCTTCGATAGACTCGATTCTACCCTGGAATCAAGAAGAGGAGGTGGATGACCATAGTGGCCGTCAATCAGATTAACATCCACCTGCCCAAAAAAGAAGATAATTAATTTCTCCACAACGCCCTCACACTCTGATTTTTTATGAGATTAAATTATGAGAATAAGAATCAGATTATAAAATAACTCTCTAACAAAGGCCCTAGCAAATAACCCACAGACACAACAGAATACATTAATTTCATTATATTTCACTACATTTACGAACAGCACTAATGAATTTAATCAACAAATAAACATGGCATAATTATCGCATATTTAAAAATTGAAACACTTTGGTAATTTTTAGCAGCTGCTTTTCATACAAATTAGATAATGAGTTAGTTAGAAAATTTTCCTAACCACAAACAAAGGCGTTTCCAAGCAAGTTACAAATGATATGTGCATGCATAACTGCCATGTCCACAATTCGAATGAAGATGGACCAATACCACTTTTTTGCTCCGATTGTTGTTGCATATTTGCTAATCCACCAACCATGTTTATTGACACCTCCCATGCATGCGCTGTAATTTCTGAAGACATGAGGTTGTGAAACCGTATCCTTGGCTTTACCATTCCTTCAAACAATGTTCCACTTTTTGAAGAGGTTCCACGTGTCAAAATTAGTTCCAATAGTGACATGTATTATCAAGCCACCCCACAAATAGAATTTCTTTATTGGTATCAAATATGGAGCTGCATGTTCCTCTTTTATGCTTCTTTATTTCTTTTGCTTTCATCAAAGGAATTTTTTGTTCAGCCTGTTCTTGCGCGCATAGTTCCAGTTGCTTGAAAGCCAAGCTGGTGAAGATGAACCAGTAAATAATATCCAGTAACTAGGTCGTCAAAGAAGAAACTATATGATTGCGGTTTTTCTACGATATCTACCATGTTCAATTTTAACTTTTAATCCAAGCAGTAAGTCTGCGCGGTTATCATCGGATGAGCTCTTGCCGCAATAAAGATCGAAACTGTAGCAATAGCCAGAAACGCTACACAGTGTCCAAAATTTGTATCCAAACTTTATAGGCTTACTCCTAATGAATTGCTTCAAGGCGTGATGGCCCAATAATATTTTACTATCATCTCATCGACGGCCAGGTGTTCTTCAAAAATACCAAACTTAACAAATGACTAATGAGCAGCAACAATCAGTTTTCTCAATTGGAAGCCTCTATTATTCTTGTTTTCGACTTCATTGTTGTCACAGAAATGTAGGATGCTTTTCATATCTTGGAATTAAGATTTAGAGCTACCATTTTTCAGTATTTGAAGGCCCAAATCTCCATCATTTGACCAGCATTGTGTTTCTGCAGGAAGTTTATGATAACCAGATATCGGTAACACTCCGACGAATAGTTTTTATGTCGTCCGAGCTAATTGTAGCTGTAGGTTAATTGTATTTGTAGTGTGCTACAGTAAGCGTGTTGTGACCTGTGTAGTCACTTCCTCCCAATGATCTCATACGAGATCGCTAACTTTTATGGTCTACTATTCTCATAATATTACACCTACTGGAGTTTTCAAGCATTCAAATGTTTTAAGTGTTACTTCAACATGTACTATTTGATATTTTCTTCGAATTGTAGTTTAGCATGATTTATTTTTGTACTTTTATACTAACAGTTCTCTGGAGTACAATTTTGATATTTTCAAGCTTGCATACAAATTAATTTGAAGTGAAAATTTTTAAAATCTCATGTGGATATCAGAGAAATATACTCAATAGATATAGCATGAAGGTTAGATATGCGTATAAACAGACAGATAATTACGAAATCAGTTTATTTTTAAGTAATCTCATATGAGATCACTGGGAGGGAATGGGTTAAACTTTACAAACTGCAATCTTGATTCAGAATGACATTCATTTGGTGATGATATATCGAGAGAATTGTCCGTAGTTTGATTTCAAGCTGTTTAAAGTTTATTACCATTTTTCTGTAATAGTTATGGATTCCCGCAGCCGTAAAACCTTTTCGAATTTCATCTCCATACTTTCACCTTTTCAAAACATTATGGTAAGAAATTTTCAACGAGTTCACATCAGACAGGGAAAGTGAGACTGGGCGGTTAAAGCAGCATCTCTCGACGTTGGCCTTAGGTTTAGAGAGAACCGAGTATTTAGCCAACGCATGTGTTCTCTCCAGCGAGCAAGCACCATGGTCACGATACGGCACTTGGTAAGCGGTGACATGCACCCCAGATGCAGGTGGCCGAGGGTTGTGGAGTACGGCTTTTCTTATTTCGGCTCAATCATCCAATGGTACTTCGCCTCAATGAACATTTTTAGCAGCTTACACGAATGGTTACACTCGCAAAACCACGAATGAATTTAAAGTCTTGCAGTGAGGGTTTCTGTATAGCATCTTAAGCCAATATCCGAGGTGACTGTCTTGATCAAACTTAAACCTAAGGTAGGGACCATTAACACATTCATTGCGATATAACCCACCGGTGGGTCGTGTTTTCTACTGCGAAACGAACCATCGATGGGTCTTCTGAAAATTTCAAACAATCTTTTCAAATTAATGCTATTTAATATACCCAGTTAATATTAGCTATTTTCAAAATTTTCAAACACTTTCAACTTCAAATTTGAGTTGGATATTGAACTTCAGTTTAACCCACCGCAGTCAATGTGTTAAAATAAACACTTTTTACACAAAGACGTGTGGTCAAAATGCTTCGTTGAAGAGTTACAAGGACCGAAATTTAAAACGTTTTGGAGAAAAATTCATACTTTCAGAGAGGCAGCAAGTTAAAATTCAAAAGTCAGGAAAACATTTTTATGATTGACAAAATAATAGCCATTTAATTATTAGGACCGCAGGGAACAAATTTTCAAATTACTTTAGGTATTTACAACAGATGTTCAACATGACGTCCATCTGTTGCAATGCAGGCGTTTAAGCGGCGGTGTAATGAATGCCGGACGCGATTGGAGACGCCAGTTGTTTCACGAATCCTTACAACGGCTCACACAATTTTACAGATGAGGTCTTCTTCGGAATGAATCGGTGTTTCATACTGCATGAACTATTCAAATATGTCCAGAAGTAGAAATCTAAAGACGTAAAATCAGGAGACCTTGGTGCAATGTAACCATATGCAACGGCCAATCCAGCGATTTTGAGATCGGGTATCCAATAACTGTCGAACAGCAATCGCGAAGTGCGCAGGAGCACTATCGTGCTCAAACCCCAATTCCTGATGGCGATTAAGAAAACATTTTCCAACACCTCGGGCACTATCTCATTAATGAAAATCCAATAATTGCATCCAGCCACTGTTTCTGGTGCTATGAATGGCGAAATCAGATGGTCACTAAGAAGACTCGCCCAAGCATTGTAGAATATAACCTGTTTGCTTTATCGTTAACAAGGTGATTAACATCAGACTATATATATTTCCACGGTAATTAACATCAGACTATATATATTTACAAGGTGATTAACATCAGACTATACGTGTAGATTATGGACGTTAACTATTCCTTCTCGCATGAATGATGCTTCGTCTGTGAATAAGACTCTCAATGGAAACAGTTCTTTGACTGTTTTGTGTAGAAACCACCTTGCAAAAACAAGGCATTTGAAACCACCTTGCGACGTAGGTAATCATCATTGCTTAATTCTTGCACACACTGAACGTGAAATAGATGTTGACCATTATAGCTTAACACTACCCATACTGAAGTTTGACTTACATGTAAAGCACGCACAGCAGAACGAGTACTTAAGGTTGGTTTACGAGTATTTAAAAAAATTTCACATCTCTCTTCCGCCATGTCAGGATCTCCTAAACTTCTATGGCGTCCTCCTTCAGATTGTGCAGTGTAAAATGCTCTATCTTTACACAACCTCCGGTGTATGGCTGTAAATGTTTGATGCGATAAAGCATGTCTCTTGAGATAACTTGCTGCATTAATTGGGACTGCTTCCCTAAAATTAGGATTTGCTGCACCGTAGGCTCGGTGCACATCTGTTAATTCAGCTTTGAATACTCGCTCCATTGTCATTATTACCTCTGCAGCTGATGAAATGTTCAATGCAAACAATCAAATTTCACTCTTAGATACAACGGAACGCTTCAAAAAATTTTACGTCCTTTTAAATCTTTAATGAAGCATTTTCGACCACACAGGTATGAAATAAAGAGTGTTTATTTCAACGGGCAACACAATGTTGAAGTTTGTTCAACAAAGTGCCACTCACCCTGTATACGTAATAGCGTTGATTAACTTACACCACCACAGTAGTTTTCCATCATTTCTAACAACTTTCACAACACATAATCACATGTGCACACAACCTCCTTGGAATATTTCAATGTAACCATATTAAGTTTACTGTCAATATGGTAAGGCATTCTTTGGCACTTGAAAGCCTGCCGCCGAGAGGGGGGAGTTATTTCAATTCCAACTTCGCACATCGTAGCATAAAAGCGTTGTTCAAATCTTGTAAGTAGATAAAAACAAAATGAAGTCAGTAATTAATGCATACATGGCATAACACATGAAGGACACTAACGCAACACACAAAATACTAGCTCAAGAGCCAAGACTTGCCCCACACACGAAATTTCACGAGATACAACCAGAACACAGAGGCGGAGTGCCGAGCTCACCTGTTCAGTGTTTCGATCGCAAGTGAGAATAAGGCGCGTAACGCATTGGTTGACCAGGCGCCGCTTGCCGTTGATGAGCCACTCTGCCCTGCCCAGGCTGCAGTAGTAGTAACAGACACTCGACTTGTTTTTTGTAGCAAGCCTGTTGAAGGTGAACCTATGCTTCCTCTCGTAATCCCATTTCCAATCTTCGAAGTCTGGAAAGAAGATATACATGACAGTGATGGCTAACAATCTTTAGTATAAGATGAATCTTTGGGTTTTGTTCGTATTGTCTAGTCTTTATGCTACACGAGCTAATTATGATCAAATTTTATCTATTTTTTGCATTAAATTCTAGTCTGACCCAAACATAAAAAAACTACTTTGCAAGGACTACTAGCACACATTGCTAGGCATTCTATTTTATGAGCTATGACAAACATGAACAAGCATGAGAAAATGACAGCGTCAACCTCAGAGAAATTGAGTGCAAATGGCAGGCCGGATGTTCTGCAATCTTTATGAGTAACAGAGTACCTTGAATGAAACTGGACTGCAACGAACTTCAGTAGGACGACGGACAGCTCACAAATCAATTAGAAATGTGAACTTAATCTGAATACTTACTGCCTCCTTTTCAACATAAAAGAACTATGTACTATATATTCAAGGTTATACAGCGTCTTGTGTAATTTGATGCACATATTTTAACCATATACAGAAAAACGTTTAATAAAACGATTTTCAGAAGTTATAAAAAGCTCTAAACTTTTTTTTGGAGAAATGACAACCTGAAATAACTTTAGATTCCCGCAGGCTAAAGCGGGAATCCCGCAGGCTAAAGCGGGAATCCCGCAGGCTAAAGCTAAAGGCTAAAGCGCGCCTGCCCAAGAAGTTAGACTTTACTTGTTGGCTGCATTGCAAGCCTATTCCTACGGGAATGTAAAATTATTTCAGGTCGTCATTTCTCGAAAAAGGAGTTTAGAGGTTTTTATCACTCCTGAAAATCGTTTTACTTAGCATTTCTCTGTATATGGTTAAAATCTGCGCATCAAATTAGACAAAACCCTGTTCATGGCCTACCGTCCGGGTGAAGGTTTCGACCCCAAGGAAGTCATGACAAGGTCATTTTGTTAATACAGCTACACGAACGGCTAAGAAACTGATTTAAATCTAACAGAAAATGCCAAGAAAATTCAATAATCAAATCAACTGAAAGCGACTGACTATCTTCGAAAAATTCAAGTAGTTTGCCATATAAGAATGGGCCAATTTTTTCTTGAATTTTGGCAGAACTTTGCAAAACTTTACAGGAACTGCTCAAAGGGTCTAATTGCAGGTGACAGTCCAGCTCAAGATATTGAAGACATTTGTTTCTACTGATCAAATTTTTTTCACATGTCCTAAATTATTCTCAAATATTGAATCCACAAAAAAAAAACTTCCCCTTCCAGTTCCTCAGTAGTGTTCAAATGTTATTCGGACATTTTATGCAGATTTTATCATTGTGTTTTTCAACAAAGCATGCAAATAAGAGATTGCCTCTGCTGCATAGTAAATGACCTGTTTGTTTTGCAAGATTTTTCAAGCTTGTTGCTAATGAAATTGGAGTACAGCAAGTAAATGGAAGTTTTGTAGACTAACTTTTTTTTAAGAACGTGGAACCATACCATAAATAAATCTCCCACTTCAGAATTTTGGTGATGCGTTTAAATGTGGCAAGCCTGGTTTACAATTAAAGTTAAATTAATTGCACATCGTTGCACCTTGCTACATTGGCACAAAATTTTTATATATGTGGTAAAGCACAGATAGTTTTCACACGGCTTCAGTAATCACACCCATCTCATTCACCAGTACACAGTCATACTTTGAAGAGCGGTTTTTACAACAACTGTTGACACTATAATTTCAGATTCAGCTTCAACTCTGAATGATTTCAAAATACTAGAATCTCTGCATAATTTAAAATGAAAATCTAACCTAAATAATATTAGAGAGAAGTGTATCTATTTTGTTCACACAAAGTCATTACCTTTACCTCTCACAAGTGAATTTCCCTTGTAAGGTTCTCACTATTATCGCACTTTCAGCCTCCTCTCTTTCTCAAGCCCACTCAGTAAAACAACCATCTGAAGCCTTCAGCTTTCTTTCTCCCAATACTTCCTTTCAAATCTGCCATGCACCTCCAGCAAGTCAGCGCTAGATCCTCATATCCTTTAGACTAAGCTAACTCACACTGTTGCAAAACTTCCCATAAATCCACATTCTATGAGTCCAATGCTTAATTCACCTTTTATCCCTACAAAAGCACTCATATCCATACTCACAATTCATTCATTTTTCTAAATAAAACCCAAACCAAATGTATTCAAGGTGACCAGTGTTGGGCACGCAACTTTTAAAACATTGCGACGCAACCGCAACACCACAAAAAAGTTGCGACGCAACCGCAACAGCAAATTTGAAAAAACCAAAGTTGCGATCGCAACTGCAACTTTTTAATTATTATATATAATTTCAATTAAATATTGCTCAATTCATTTTACGTATATATTGCTATTTATAAAATCAAATTAAGATATTCAAAATAGTGCATTGTTTAACTAAAAAATTAATAGATTGAGAAAATGTGTGGACGATCTTTCAGTATCTTGATATTGAATGAAATATCAAGATACTGAAAAAAACGTTCCATTTATAAATATAGCATGAGCGATAAAATGAATTCCATTTTCTAATAATAATGTTGGAAAGGTATCTAGCTAGCAGCTATATTTTTATAGGAGTTCCGCACATATGTTAAAAAAAAATAGAAAACAGGAAAGTGCAGAACATTTGTACAGCTTTAATGACGGATAAAGAAAAACATACAAATGCTCCTGTAATATATGATATTCCTCTGTATTTCGTTGTTCCTCTGTTATGATTTAATACTGGTTCATGATCTTGATGTGACAATGTCAATGCACTGTAATGACGATCAACGTTGCCTTTCAAAAATGTTAACATTTCAAAATGTTTATCTAAAAGCAAAGCACGTAATGGTCTCAAAATTTCCTTGCCTAAGGAGAAAAGTCGTTCGACCGCAGCGCTCGATGGTATTGGTGTGTTAAATTGGTTGAAGAAAGAGATTAATTCACATGAAGGTTATATATAATGAGTTACATAAAATATACTTACATGCTGGAAGCAAAGTGTATGTGTATCACTGTATCGCCTAATGCTAACAATAAACAGTTGCCAGACCGGTTTTACCATGTACGCTTTAGTTTCAAACGAGCATGAAACGCGTATTAAACTCTATTGAAGTTATTTCAGAAATTGAATTACCATCGTAATGTTGTGGTTGCATGTTGTGGCCTGCCACGTCGAAAATCGCAACAGATTCGCAACTTTTCAAAAATTGTTGCGGAGTAACCGTAACAGAAAAAATTGCGGCCGCAACTTGTTGCGGCGCAACTGCCCAACACTGAAGATGACCAATAAATCTTAATAGTAGATTTCACCGATTAACATGTCAAGCCATGATAGATTATGCAAGCACACCCTAATATGAGCTCACTTGAACTTTAATATATTTGGTCAATTACTCACCTTGCATACGACTGAAGGAAAGAGAGGACGAATTCATGGCAACGCCATGAACAGAAGTAAGGTGTTGCTGTAGCTGCATCAGTTTGTGTGCTTTGAAGTTACAGCCAGGCTCCAAGCAATGGATGGTCCTTGAATCACCTGGCTGAACATCAGTGGCCAGAACATCAGGGGCCGGAACATCAGCGGCCGGAACATCAGCGGCCGGAACATCAGCGGCCGGAACATCAGTGGCCGGAACATCAGCGGCCGGAACATCAGTGGCCGGAACATCAGACGGCTGAACATTCCAATCATTTTTGGAATCCATGGTTGGCAATACCTGAAAAATATAATACATTAGTACTATCTCAATAACTAATCGAATCAATTTTTCCCATAAGAAACAGAAAATAGAAATAACTGGTTCTCAGCCACAGTTCATTTGCTGTCCATAAGGTATAACCTCTGAAGATGTTTATACGTTTTTCAACCGTATTTGTTGATGGGATAATATTAGCTAATTTTGTGCATCAGAAATAGATTTTAATCATTAAAATTTTCAGTGAAATTTTTTCTAAAATTAAAGATTAATAATGCATGAAGTCATCACTTTATTCCTTTTTCAGATGTAGAAAGTTTGCCAGTGGAGATATTGTGTAGCGATACTGGCTATTGGAATACGCTTCGTCTCTGATTGGGAGATGATGGCAATCCGGAGGCATGGAACAGGGGTTGGGTGTGAGACAGCTTGCTGTTCACCTCTTGAGGGTCACAACACAGCTTTGAGAGGCCCAGCATTAGATTACACAAAGCTTTGGCCAGTCTGTTTGCAAAATTTTAACCATTTAAAGTTTAATATTTTAAAACTGTTATCCATGGAATTCAGGAAACAAGGAATCTATGTATGCAAAACATGTCACCATACCCTCTCTGCATGGAAATAGTAAGGTTGAAAGAAATTTTTGAAACAAGATAAAAATTGAAAGAAAAATTGATTGGTGCCAAGAAAAGGACAAACATAAACTGAAAACAATAGGTCTGCTGTTGCAGCCCTGATAAGCCTGTACAAAAATGAAAGGCATGAATCTCTGCATTCCATTCTGCCACTACAACAAGCCAGAACATCTATGATAGCCCACAAAAATTCAAAGGAGAGCTGTACCATTAGCTTTAATTACTATCAACACATTAAGGGCGGCATGACCCACCGGTGGTCATTAAGGTGATTTTCATAATGCTGCTGGCCAACCAGCAGTCACTGACTCAATTTTTATAAATACTAAATGAAAGTTAAATGAAGGCATGATCAAGTCAATGTTTGCTATTTTCAAATTTTCTTACTACAATTGACTCTAAATTTGAGCTGGATATTGAACTTCAGTTTACCCCGCCGCACTTAAAGTGTTAAGAAGACCAAGTGGCAGATCTTGAACAAACCAAATAAGGTGTTCAGGCACACCAAAAATAAATAATGCTCCACACTCTGGAACATGATAACAAGAAGCTGCAAGCAATTTAATTAGCTTAGGGAAATTTTAAGAGGCCCAGATAGAACTCTAGCTGACAACATACGGACTGGAACTAGACTGAAGAAAGGCAAGCGATGGCAGCCAATAGTAAGAAAAGAGGAGCAACAGTAATCTGGAGGAGCAAGTGCAGATGGGCTACTTTATGTCAGAGGTCACAGTTCAGCACAAAATGCACCAAGGCAGTTGAAAAAGTACCCATGACTGGATCCTCACAGGCCACTCCTCTAGAACCAAGCCCAAGTTGTTGACCTCTAGGGTAGACTGTGTAACGCACGATAAAAGGAAGGTATAAACAAATCAAACTAAGACACAGACAAGCCAAATACACTCCAGAATCAAAACAGTAAGATAAACTTGTTAATAAATTAATATTTTCAAGACAAGTATTATCAAAAGTTATTTTAATGAATTATACAACAAAAGATACAAATAAATAAAACATCACAGAAATTCCAAAACAATCAGGATTTCCTAGCCTTTTTATTATTGATATGAACTGATACTATATCTCAGTTCAGAAAAAAAATTGAGAGACAAGGAATGGGATAACACACTTTACAAGTTTCAAGCCTAAATATACAGGGTGTTACAAAATTCTTGGTCCAAATTTTGACTACTAGTAGAAAATATTGATGTAAGGCACTATTTCATCAATGAACAAAATTCAAAAAACTCTTCGTTGATGAGGTATTTTGATTATAAACTTTTAAGACTCATTTTTTACAGCACGACAACAAATTCACAATGACAGGAGCAGAGCAATAAGGAGAATTAGAATTGACAAATTTAGGCAGGATTGATGCCATACCCATTTATTCTTATTTGTAAAATGTCTAGAAACTCACCATTCACAAATTTAAAAAAATTTCCAGAACTTTTCAGTCAACGTTAGTAACCTTGAGTTTGAACAGGAATCATATGTCTGTTAGCATTGTAACGCTGAACTGGTAAGATGAACCGCCTAACGAATGCAGAAACGGCCGATATGGATTCCGTCTATGGTTCTGCTGATGGTAATGCAAGATAAGATTATTAGTTAGTTTAAGCCTCCCTATCCACCACAAAGGCAATCCAAAGAGAGGAAGGAGGAAGGCACCATTTAGTATGGAGTTGAGAGAGACGTCTATCCAAAATCAAGGAAATAGCTATAATGTTTGTCGTACTGGATTTAAATCTATGAAAATTTGCCCACGTATGTTTTTTCTAAAGTAAATAGGGGTTGTCTCTATAACTTATTCCCACTCTTGACAATTTTGGAGACATTGGGGGAAAGTGGGGGGGAATGCATACTTTTCAAGAGACATCTTCTCAAAAAGTACTTCAAAGCAATGATTTAGGTGTCATGGGATGCCCAAAAAGTTACTGCACGACGTGCCAAGAGATTATTTTGATATTTATGATAATTTCTGAGTTACCTAGGAAAAATTGATCTAAAGAATTACTGACTGGGAGATGTTAAATTTTTTTACATAATACAAAATGGCTGCAAGGTTCTTTCTATGGGATCTAGATCTCTGAAAATTGGCATACGTATGTATTTATGGAAATAAATAGGAGCGAATCAATAACTTTTCCCATTTTTGCCATAATTACAGAGATAAGAGGAAAAATCAGGGGTACATGGTTATTTTTCAATAACTATTTTCTGAGTTTCTATGGTAAAGCAATCATTCAGGTATCATTGGATGCGCAAAGCGCCGCTCTATCTACTGACATAAGTTTTTTTTTAATTCGTAGTAATTTTTGGTTACATTAAGAAAATCTATAGAAATAAGATGTCTTTTTCCTTTTTTTTCTTAATTTCATAACTAAATTATTGTGAAATTTAAAATAATCCTTTGACTTGTCATGCAGTAACTCTTTGTGCATTAAATGACATCTAAATCACTGCTTTATGATAAGTACTGTTAGAGAAGAGGTCTCTTGAAAAGTATGTACTTTCTCCCCCCCTTTCCCCCATTGTCTCCAAAATTATATCAAAAATGGGAAAAGCTATAGAGATGACCCCTATTTATTTTAAAAAATACATGTGTACACCAATTTTCATACATCTAGATTCCATAGAAAGAACGTTACAGCCATTTCATTAATTCAGTCGATTTCAGAGTCGACGTCTCCCTTAAAGGAACGCATAATATATGTAGAAAGAGCATAGAATCAGTAAGTTGAGAAAGAAGATTATGAAACAAGATCAAAGTTGAAGAAGAAAGCAGTTGGTACTGAAAAACACAACAGCAGTGAGCCCAAAAAAAGGTAATCATTAACATAAAAACATTTTATTTCAACAAAAAGAAGGCCTACCTATCTCTCAGCTCAGGCCCCCATATTTTCCCCCCGAGGAGTGCTGATTCCCATAGATACAAGTTCCATCCCCCTGGGGGGGGACATGTCACAAGAATGTATCAATCAACAGGTGCCTGTTCATCCATTATTCACTGCTATGCACTGAAGATTGTGTGAGAACAGAAGTTTCAGTGTAAACAGAGTAAATGCTAGTCGCCCAAGACAGCTTGATCTGGATCATGAAGGTGTGTTGGAACATTTCCATCAAAACCCACATGTTGCAGCAGCATCTATGTGAATTCAAGATCACACTGCAGTGTGGCAGATATTGAATCAGAATAATTAACATCCGTATCACTTCCAGTGAGTCCAGGGACTACTTCCTGCAGATAATGCTCCTCACGAACAATTCGCGTAGTGGTTTTTGAAACAGGAGTGGGAAGATACCCATTTCGCAGAACACGTTTTGTTCACAGATGAAGCTACATACCTTCAATGGTGATGGAATGTTCAATTTCCATAATTATTATGAATGGCAAACGAACAACCATCATGTCATCCATGAACATGGGGACCAACATTGCTACACTGTCAATGTTTGGACAGGTATCGTTCATAATCAAATCACTGGCCCATACATTGTCAGAGTGTCTCACTGGGAATGTTCAAAGCATATTTCTTGAAGAAATTCTTCCAGATTTATTGGCAAAATTTCCATTGGGTATTCATAAAAGAATGTGGTTTCAGCATGATGGAGCTCCGGCACATTTTCCGGTGAATGAGACGTTTTCTTGACCTTCAATTTCCAATTTGGTCGTTATGGTTCTGTGTCGTGGCCGCAAAAATCTCCTGATCTGACTGTTATCTTTTTTTTGTCGGGCATATGAAATGTCTTGCTTATGAAACGCCTGTCGAGTCTGGAGAAAATTTTTGTCGCCAGAATTGCAGTCGCTGCTGGAGATATTGCTGAGATGCCTAGAGTCTTTGGCAACGTACACTACCTCCAACGAAGGTGTTGTAATTGTTATAATGCTCAAGGTAGACATTTTTAACAATTACAATTGACATTTTTAACAATTACAATTGACATTTTTAACAATTACAATTGACATTTTTAACAATTACAATGGACATTTTGAACAATTACTGGCAAATTATCCGTTGTCAATAGGTTTTTGAATTACCCTTTTGTGTATTAATCAACAGAGTGTAGCTAATAATCAGCATTCTTATTTTACATATCAGGTTATCTCAAAAATGAAGCAGTTTTTAAATTTTTTCATTGATGAAATAGTGCTTATATCAATATTTTCTATTAGTAGCCAAGATGTGCACCAACAATTTTGCAACACCCAGTATATCTTGCCTTAAGAGAAAGAGAAAAGAAGATAAAACCCATAAGTAGTCTCTAGTCTTGTGTCTTATGAGTAACAGAGGGGAACTCTCTGTATCGTAAATTTCAGGGATCCCAAGCTATACCTGAAGATCAGGAACAGGGAACATTTGATGCAACAAGCAGAATATGGAGGAACAAGTAAAAATTTGATGCAATGAACAGAATGATGAGAAACGAGTAGAATTTGATGGAACAACCAGAATAAGGAGAAACAAGTAGAATTTGATGCAACAAGCTGAATAAGAAGGAACAATCAGAATTTGAAGCAAGCAACAGGATTTGATGTAGATAATGTAATAGGCACTTTAATCAGGTTAATAGTTTTTGAGCATTCTAGATCACGCTGAAGGAAAGAAACAATGTTAGTGAGGCAAATAAGGTAAAATATCATATAAAAATAATGAGGTAATTTCAGGGTGACTTTTATTTGGTCTGTTAAACCATAACCAAACAAAAACTTTTCCATATCAAAAGGAAGGTTCTCCGAACTTTCAGCTCGTGACCTCACATCTTCCGTCAGGGAGCACTTATTCCCATAGATACAACAGTTGTATTTCACCAAGATTTTGAATAAAAAATTCCTTTTTGGTCAATAGTGATCACAGTGCAATGGTCAAATAATACTCATAATGTAATATTATCATTAAACACTTTCATTAAGCACTGATTAAAAGTTTGATTAAATTCAAGTTCTACTGCAATTACCAACAAGGACATTATATCAGAGCAAAATCTTTAATAATTCTACACAAAACAATCGAATAAACAAGCAAAACAGATAACACTGAAATATTTTTCACAAGCATTACACAACACAATTGAAAAACAATAATTCAGCAAACAATAATTATTATTTGCATAAAAAATGTATGGAAGTGTTTCTTGCCAATAATTCAAGATTTACTTAGATTTCTACACTAGTTATACACAAGCAATTTAAAAATGCAACAAATTCTTGCAAGAGTAATGAAGAAAATGTACAAGGATGTGAAGCAAAT
>JACJUY010013299.1:5736-16851 GCA_014220935.1 Platorchestia sp. MABIK | reverse complement strand
ACTTCTAGTAGTTTCTATGAATGCATTAAGGCGAAATCGCAAAAACCGGTGAATAATAGCCGCGTCGATAACAGAAAATCTACCACGAAGCGCATCTTCACTATGACCAACAGCTGTAGTGAGGTCTCGCAAGCAACGTCGCTTGTACTGCATCTCACGGCTGAGTAACTTCGACTGCCACGTACGGTAGAAATTCGACGACTGAAGACATCTCTTGTAGTGCTTGAAACGAAGGAACTTAGGGAACACGTTGAAAACTTTGCACTTTGTGAGAAATTCCAAGTCAAGTTTGCATTTTTCAAGCTTCGGTTGGTTATTTTCATTTTGTCTAAATGTTTTAATGCCGTCTTCACCGTATTTATGACGTATATAATGAAGCACATCTTTTGCTTGGCGATAACGCAAGTTTATTAAAAATTTAAAAGCGAAGAATAATTAAGAATAAGTATACACTTAATTTAGTGTGGCCTAAATAGTTAAATTATTTATTTCAGTGTTTCCGTTGCATGCTTACCAGCGGTAAAAGCAGTATAGCGTACAATAAGAGGTTAGGTTAAAAATTTGTAAGAATTTTTCAATAGTACGCACGGGGCTCTCATATTCGTTGCACGAAACAAAGATCGGGCAGCGCAGCATATGATGTGAACATTTAAAACAGACTTGGCTCAAAACCCATGAAGTTTTTAACTCAGCACTGGGGTAAAATTATAAAATTATTATATAGTGGATGCGATGAAGGTAACCACTATACAGAGGTTCCTTGTGATATAGGTCACACGCTGTGAAATATTTTTCATTTATATAAAAAATGCCCCGAGCTCAATACGGACAAGTTATGCAATGTGAAAATAATTCATGCTCACATTAACCATGCATATGTAAGATATTATATTCATTACCTAAATACTAAAATACATTTAGAAATTTTTTCGAGTTGTAGTGCACATGAATGAAGTTAAAACACCTCCGTTCTTTACTGAAATTGATGGGCAGCACCTGCACAAATTCACTTGTTGAAAAAATCTATTCATTAATTCTTTCGAACGAAGCGTTATTAGGTATTTGTATAAAATCAAATTCGCATTGCTTAACTTAATTCCCTATCAACNAACAGAAGTTCTGTCCAATTTTTGAGCTATATGTTTAGGGCACGATTACTTCAATTTAGCTAGTTATTGTTGTGTGCTTATCTATGGTAATTAATAAAGTAATATTTCTTCTCTCAGATTGTATGATAATTATCGTAAATAATAACCATTTTTACCCCTAATGTACACCCCAAGTGAAGAGCATATCAGGCATATTTAACTTTTTGAATTTCATAAAGGCAATACGGCAACTCCACAGCAAAAACACTCAAAAACATTTATGGAAATGATGTTGTGAATGAAAAGACCTGCAGAAGATGGTTTTCGCGCTTCGAAAAGGATGTCTTTATTCTGAAAGGCGAACTGAGAACAGGATGCTAAAAAAATTCAATTCTGAGCAATTGCAAGCTGCCATTGATGAAGATCCAACTTGTACCACTAGAGAACTGAGCAAAACCTTTAATATAAGCCATGTGACCATATAACGGGAAATGAAAAGACTTGGTGAAGTTTCAAAGGCTGGGAAATTGGTCCCACACGATTTGTCAGAAATCAACAGGCAACAGCACGTGACCGGTTGTGTTTCAATGCGTTCGCATGAACTTCAATCAACTTTTTAGACCGAATAATAACTGGCGACGGGAAGTGGATTCTTTACAACAATGTTAAGCGCAAAAAAAATGTGGCGAAGTTGTGGTTCAAAGCCAATTCCACAGCCGAGAAGTGGACTACACCCTAGAAAAAATCTTTTGTGTGGGTGTTGGGATTTGAAGGGAATTGTATATTATGAACTAATTAATGGATGACAATCGAACAATAACATCTGAAGTTTACTGTCAGCAGCTAGCTCGGTTAAAAGCAGTTTTACTGAAAAAACGGCCTTCTTTGATCAATCGAAAAGGAGTGACTCTGCTCCATGACAATGCCAGACCGCACACTTCAAGAGCAACCGAAAATCTCAATAAAGAATTTGGCTGGGAAGTCATGCATCACCCACAGTATTATCCCGATCTTGCTCCAACCGATTTTCATTTTTTCAAGAGCCCACAAAATCATTTAATGGAATACAGGCTTACTTCCAGAGAAGAGGTCGAAATGAAACTAGTTTTTTTTGTCCAAACTGGCTAAATTCAATGAAGCATTCAGAAAGCTTATAGCAAGATGGGAGGATGCAATTAATAAAAATGGTGACAATGTTACAGACTAGATAAATATATTTTTGATTGGATTTTCACTTTATTTCCAATTAAAAAAGTACACTGAACTTTTGTTAGAACCTGATAATTTGTCCGCTGTTCATATTTACTTCACTTTATTTTAATAAGCAGAACACAACAGCTGTAAAATATTTTCGAGTGTCTCGAGCATGAAATCACGATTGAGTTTGAAAAGAGGATTCGTATGCTTTTCATAAACACAAACCGGAAGAGACGCTAATAACATTTGTAGCCAAACAACGTTAACTTAAAGCTATTTTCATTTCAAATTACCCATAGGACGAATACTTGGAGAGTGTTCGATATTGTACGATATTCAACTTTTATTTTATGATAAGAATGGATTGCCAGTCGAATTTATGTCTAACATATTTCATAAAAATTTCACTGGTCCGGAAAAGTTTCTTCACTATTCTGATGACTGTGTGATAACGTCACAGTGAGTGAAAAAATGGGTCAAGTCAGGGTAGGGAAGGACGTGTCTTTAAGCAGTGGATTGGCCAGCAAGTTCCGGTAGCTGCATAGGACGTTAGCGACAATCTCATCTGCTCATATGTGCTTGGTATCGCTCCGTGTAGTTTACTTGTCTATGATTACAATCGCGGGCGCAGACACGGAATTTAACACTACGTGAAGAGACGGAAATGATGTTCGGATTGCTACACTCATCTTGCTGTGCTTGCTGCGAGTCAATTTTTAAAGGGATTCAGAGCATTTACTATCGTTGGCCGCAGAATTCAAGAGTATTAAACGAATTTATGTCTAGGAATAGATGAAAATACTAAGAAAATTGGCGACGCTGAAACGAAACACGTGGCCTTTTGCCTGACTCTATTTTTTTCTTGAATAAATGGAAATATGTGCGGTTAAATAGAATACCTTAATGCATTGTATTATCGTTTTACACGCGTAGGGTATTTGTGGTAATTGGTAATTAATACCTTACATGCAGTGAATGAAAGTGCTGCTCGGTACCTGTTAGCAATCATGTAATAGCACAATGTTTTCACGTGCATTAGGTGTAATCATGGCAGTTACGTAATGTTAGAAAATCTCTCTGATTTAAATAAGTTGTTCATTTTTTAAATTAAATATCTAATAATGTTATGTTCAGTTCCTAGCGCCGTATTTAGATGAACAATAAAGTCGTGTTCAGGCTCCTGTTACTTCTATGGAAATTCTGGAGGGGCCTGGATTGGCATTGTGCGGCAGAAAATTTTGAGACTTGTTGAGGATACCAGTACCCGTTAAACGGCGCTTCGCATGTGCGCGTTGTCTCCAACGCTGAGTGAGGAGCTGGTATTGAGGAGCTGAGGGATTCCTCCTGTGCGTTGTGTCTGGCATTGGGCGAAAAAAACAAACCAACATTGGCATCTACGGATGCTTTATTTTCAATTCAAGCCTGATACATATCACCTTGCACATTGGTTTTTCAAATGCCTTATAACTAACACCAGGACGCCATGACGCTTTCCCCCGGTCAAAACCGGTACCCATTTCAAACACCTGGGTAGAGTGGGGTATTGTGCTAAGAATTTTTTCTCCCATACCCAACGGAGAAAATCGCCACCAGCGCCGGGACTCGAACCCTCGTTCCCCTCACGGAGGCAGGTCCTAAAGCCACACGGCTATGACGAGCAGTTGAGGCGAGTCGAGGCATCCCCTACGTAAATTTCCGGTTCACTCTTCCTCGCCTCTTCGTTAGCTCTTTTGATGCTTTATTATTATTCTAAATTAGTGTGTTTGTGTGTGGGTGTATGCGTGATTAAATTCCTTCACGTAAAGCGACGTTTTATGTTTGCCCATCCATAAGTGTTCTTGAATTATCAAACTATTAAATCAGGCT
This sequence comes from Platorchestia sp. MABIK, assembly GCA_014220935.1. Taxonomy (NCBI): domain Eukaryota; kingdom Metazoa; phylum Arthropoda; class Malacostraca; order Amphipoda; family Talitridae; genus Platorchestia; species Platorchestia sp. MABIK. The sequence goes on along the minus strand of JACJUY010013299.1, from coordinate 12,700 downwards.
GCTCGTCTATAACTTTACCTAGAAGGTTCCGCCTTATAGACGATTCACCGTACTCTGATGTGGTTACCTTCTACTTAGACCTTTAAACCTTAACTCAAACCTATCAATAATATTTCTACTTCCACTTTATACTTCTAACCTCAAACATTACGTGCTCCGGACCACTTTCCTTCTCATTTTCCTCTTCAGTTCGACTTTTCATCCTAGAACCAAGCGTTTCTACACTAAGTTGCACCATAAGCTCAGGTTTGCATTGAAATTAATATCCTTAATTTAATCGAGATAGAATGGAAAACATGAAAAAAATAGATATCACAAAATTTTGGCGGAGTCGTTCGATTTGTAACTTAAAGTGTGATATCTTTCGCAGTACGTATCCCCTAATCGTCTTGACTAAGTTTCACCTGTGTTTTTTTTTGCGGCATTACATCGGCGGTTTTCTTGACGACGGTGTTAACTTCATTTAGTCCGTTAATTGGATTATTTACACTCATATGCGTTCTTTGGATATTGATTGTTTTTCAAGAACTCAACCATTATTTTTCAGCTGACGTTGGCAGTGAGATTGGACGTATTGTGAGAACTAGAGTTATTATCTGGGGACGACAAGACCTTTATTTTCTTTCAACTTACTGCCAGACTCTGTCGACCAGCGATTTGCCAGTCGAATCTCCTTACCTGAAGTCCTAACTGTGAACGCCGTGCTTTTTCTATTAAACGATTCTTTAAAAAGATTGTAGAGTAATAATAGTGCAGATCTTCCTTTTGTTAACTCATAATTTTCACCGTTGCGACGCTTAAAAATTTACAAAGTTCGCCGTTGTGACTCCAAAAAATTAAAAAGAAGTTCGCGATTGCGAAACATAAAAATTAAAAAAAAGTTCGCCGATACGACACCTAAAAATTAACAAAAAGTTCACCGTTGCGACGAGTACAAATTAACATGTTCGCCGTTGCGACGCTTTAATGTGAACTTACGTAAGAAGTATACGAGCTCTTTCGACGCTGTGGAAAAGTTTTTTTTACCTTTAAATGGGGGGTAAAGTCAAATTTGTCCGCTTTATGGGATGTATGGTCAAGATATTAATATCGACCTATATTTCCTAATGCTATAGAGTGAACCACTCGCATTAAATCAAATAGAATACTAATCAGGAATAATGTTAAAACTACACACGGCGATAGATGGATCATGTGGAAATTACACTCAATGTATCTGAGTATTACTCAAAGATCTGAACTTACCTCCTTGGTCAATACAGGTCTGCAGCTCACAAGGCTTCGAAAAGAAAATGAACAGCTAGGCCAATAGGTATTTTAGCTACTTGACATCTGAGTTTCAGAAATTTAAAACTGCTGGTTAAAATTTCAATACCTAAAACAAAATATTGATGTCAAGTTTTGCGGAATAATTTTAGTTGAAAAACATTTGTCACAAATTTTAAGCCCGAATACTTTCTGGTATATGAAATAATTTTCTAAGCTGAGATCGCGTCGGGGATGTGTTCAATAAGTTGTGCACGTCATCTCTTATTAGTTTTCAGACCACCAAACAAATTTATTGTAATGACAACGCTTTTCAGTCTCACCATGGTTACACAGCCACAGCATTGAATTTTCATTACAGCTCACATGGTTTCAGTATGACTCAAAACGATACAAAACAGTTTTCGAACATTCTGGAGATTGGGATGTGGCAGCTCACAGTATAATTAATAATGAATTCATTTAGTGATAATTCAGAAGTTGAGTTTATCCAGGAATGAACCAACATCTTCAAAACAGTATACCAACTTTCTAATAGTGTATCGATTTTCAAGTGTATCACAACATTCTTTTCATTATTAGGAGATTTCATTCATAGCTTCGTTCCTATAAGAGTTCTTTACGCTAAGCGAGAGGAAGGAACCATCCCTTATGGACACGTACAAGGGTAATCTACACACAGGGTGTGTTCCCACACTGGACATCCTTGCGTAGTACCACGAGCGTCTTCCAACGCAGGACACCCAGGGCATTGGAACAGTTAGTCAAGAAGAAAGTTCCAACACTACAAAAGTTGAAGAAGAAAACATTTGGCACTGAAGAAAAGGAGAAAAGTGAACAGAAAAAAGTTGATAGTGCGTAAATTTAAAAATGCAGTTCAACAAAGAGAAGTAAGTACCTTAAACTTGGGCACTCGTGCTTTGCAACAGTGAGCACCACTTATCACAAATGCAATACTTTGTTCATCCATAGTGGATGTCTCACATCATTAAATACAATCGCTGAGTATGAAACCTTTCGATTTTTTTTTCTCCATACACAATATCCTACTCTAATCGAGATTTATTCCATGTGTGACAACAAATTAAACGCAGTGGTTATCTTGGTAACCAATCACAGTTGAAATTCGATTACTGCTGGAAGCCTAGGACAACTCAGAACGGCAACTCAGCGCGTGCTACGCGTCCACCAAAATTCAAGGTGGATTCCAGGGTTGTCTGAGTTCGGTTGAACTGACAGTGACTGTTTAGCATTTCCAGGTTTTTACCGAAGCTGATACGTGTGCATGTGAGCTCTAATTTGTGCTGAGATGTCAGTCACGTTCGAATTACGCACAGAATTAAAGAAAGGAGTGAGCATTAGGTGCATTTAACTGAGCGCAGCATGAATTTGATGCAAAATTTGTTCGTTTCGACAAAATACGCCTCATACACTTGTAAGTTTATTGCAAGTATTGTTTTGTATCAAAATATATATACACAACATTGTGACAAGCTCTCATGGGAGGTAAAATTAAATACTAAACGACACGAGCATGTATATTCGCTAAAAAATATAACCGTTGTAGAGTTACCTCGTGCAAATCAGCATGGAAGCGAATGTGATCGTTCAATTAGATTCTTATTGTACTTCGGTGGCTGTGCGTTACGTACCCGACGGCATGAAACCTAAAAAGCTTCTCGAGAGTGAAGCAACGTACTCGTCTTTTTAGCTACCATCTATTCCAATTTATTCTGAAGAGCGATGAATGGGGTGACGTTGGTGTGATGTGCTGTTTAACTTGTTTTAAAACAAATTAGTTTGTTCACAAATGCTTTCCTTTTTTTTAAATCATTTAAATTAAGCGTAAAAAGACTCTTATTGGATATAACACATAAATATATCTTGAGTGTATTTTACTACTGACGACTAAGAAAAAAAAGGCAAGCAATTGCAAACCGTTATCAATGTATGCGCTACAAGTTTAAAATTGTACTTTTCAAGTCCACTCGAAAAATGACATATTTATTTGCAACGAATAATGTGTGGGAATTATCGGATTGTATGAAAACATGCTACAAAATATATCAATTATAGTGTAAACTTCCTTAATCTGCCACATCCAAGTTTTGTAATCCCTCGAGTTATATTCAATCTGGAACTAGTTCTCTTATAAAAAAGAATGGTCATAAAATAATGTATCGCAAAAAATTTATATCGGAGCTTACTCAGTAATATCGATCTCGAAATCGAAATTAATGTAATATCGAAATTATTCATGATTTATACGTTTATTGAAGTATTAATGATGAAAAGACAAATTGTGCATCTATAGAGGGTTTGTATTATTAAGATAATATACGCTAGAACATTACCTAATACGTTGTAGCGAATGACATGCGTCGTTCACATTTCTTTCATTTTTTCATAGGTCTTGAATAGTAATTAGCTAGGACTTTTTAGTTCAATCGTTCTTATTAAACAATTTCATGTTTTTTATAAGTAGTTATTTTGAATTTCATTTTGTACCAGCCTATTGTTTGATTAATAAAGCGCGATAATAGGTCAAGGCTACTAGGTTTAGCTAATGATTAATTCTGAGTTTGTTAGGCTGCCTTAGAATTCAACGAGCTTTTTGGGGGGCAAAGGATAGATGATCAGGTGTGATGATTGTGATTGGTCTAAGTGCAATACTTCCGATGTTTATATACGATCAATCAATTGTTTATATTATTTTTAATTGTTTGAATAGATACCATTTTCATAACAGCACCCAATCATAAATTCATTTCTGAAACATCAACCTCTCGTATGAAAAAATTCAAAACAAAAAATGTAAAAGACATGCAGTTGCATTCAAATTTGCTCGGCGTCGAGGTACAGGCGAAGGCCTGCTGCATTTTAGGCAACATATTTTTTGATTAACAAAATAAAGTAAAGTATTAACACAGAAACCAATGTAAACAAATAATTTAAAAATTATTTATTACGAAAGTTACGTTCAAAATATAGTTCTCTACAACATTGAAACCGAGTGAACCTTTCATTCAAAATTCAGCTAAACGAATACACGCTTGTTGAAAATAAAATAAAAAATACGTGAAAGCGGGTCAGAACACAAAAAATTTTCTAGTACCATTATAAAAGGGGAAACAGAAACAAGAAGTAGTGGGGAAGCGGATAATTGACCGACTTTTTACAGGGAATGAGCTCTAAATTACGCTAAGTGATGATTTTTCTTTACGAGTATACAGAGATTCACGAGTGTATTATATAGAAAGTGGTGATTTTAGTTTACGAGTATACAAAGATTCACGAGTGTATTATATAGAAAGTGATGATTTTTCTTTACGAGTATACATAGATTCACGAGTGTATTATATAGAAAGTAATGATTTTAGTTTACGAGTATACAAAGATTCACGAGTGTTCCCATCAAAGTGTGAGGAAGAGCTGCCTAAAGTCTTAATATTATCAGTGTCAATAACATTCATAGGTTATTATTCAATTCTTGATAGTTAGTTGCGTAACCATTTTGGAAAAATTGAGCTGTCCAAAAAATTGTCCACCTTGTAAATACTTTTTGTTAACAGGGAAGCCACATTTTGAAATGGCAACTTTTTAATCAGGGCTGTAGCAAAGAAACCCGCGCCTTATAGACATTTTCAAGCGATTCAAGAAACACAGTTTCTGAGAAGTGAAATCGATCTAGAAACTTAGCTGAAGCGACGTCTTCAAAAGATTGCAAATCCATTTTACTGTATCAAAGCTATGAAAGTCCACCGAGGTAAATACACTGTCAACTCATTCTAGTATTATCTGTGTCAATCGGTATTGGCTCACATATAATAGAATCTTGGTTTTCAATACAGTTTACAAAGTTTTCTTATAAAGTGATCGTTCAGTTATTTCATTTGTAATTTCCAACCATAATTAACAGGGAGTAATCAAAATAATTCCTGGTCATTTATATGAATAAGTGGAAATTTATCATAGTTACCCAAAAGTAAAAAATCGTACACAATTTTCTATCGGGATCATTCAAACGAGAGAACTGTACACCAATCTGTGAACCAATCACAGCAGCTGTCTCACACTCCTTTGGCAGCCACAGTAGTCCACATCTCCGGAACGCAACGCTGCCGTTCGAAGGAGGAGAGAACAGGACTACTGTGTGTGGTCGCTTTCACTCGTTGCATGAGCCCCGCGTGTGTACCAGGAAAATGACACCAGAGTCCAGTAAGCTACTCCTGCGGTCCAGACCCCTGATTTTCGAAAACGTGTCGAGTAGTCCACTAGAGCTTTCCACCCTTCAATTGACACTGAAAATGAAACGGGAACTGAAATAGAGACTGAAACTGAAACTGAAAGTGAAACTGAAACTGAAAATGGAACTGAGACTGACACTGTAATTGAGGCTGGAACTCAAACAGAAACTGAAACTGAATTAGAATCTGAAACTGAAACTAAAACTGAAACTTGAACCAAAACTGAAACTAAAACCGAAACTGAAGCTGAAACTGAAACTGAAACTGCCACTAAAACTGAAACCTAAACTGATACTGAAACTGAAACCCAGAATCAAACTTAAAATCAAACAGAAACTGATCCTGAATCTGAAACTGAAACTGAAACTGATACTGAAACTGAATCTGGAACCAAAACTGAAAACGAAATGAAACTGAAATGGAAACTGAAACTTAAAATCAAACTGAAATTGACACTGAAAATGAAACTGGAACTGAAACTGAATCTGAAACTAAACCAGAATCTGAAATTGACACTAAAACTGAAACTGAACTGAAACTGAAACGGAATCAGAATCTGAAACTGAAACTGAAACTAAAACTGAAACTTGAACCAAAACTGAAACTAAAACTGAAACTGAAGCTGAAACTGAAACTGAAACTCAGAATCAAACTTAAAATCAAACTGAAACTGATACTGAATCTGACACTAATACAGAAACTGATACTGAAACTGAATCTGGAACCAAAACTGAAAATGAAATGAAACTGAAACGGAAACTGAAACTGAAACTAAAAATCAAACTGAAACTAACACTGAAGCTGAAACTTAAACCAAAACTGAAGGTGAAACTGATACTGAAACTGAAACTAAAACTCAAAATCAAACTGAAACTGAATCTGAAACTGAAATTGAAACTGAAACTGACAATGAAACTAAAACTGAAACTGAAGTGAAACTGCAACGAAAACTAAAACTGAAATTGAAACTCAAAGTCAAACTGAAAGTGAAATTGAATCTGAAACTGAAACTGAAACTGAGACTGAAACTAAAACTGAAACTGAAACAAAAACTGAAAATGAACTAAAACAGAAACTGAAACTGAAGCTGAAACTTAAACTGAAACTTCAAGTGAAACTGAAATTGAAACTGATACAGAAACTGAAACTAGAACAGAAACGGAAACTGAGACTGAAACTAAAAGTGAAACTGAAGCTTAAACTGAAATTGAAACTGAAAATGAAACTGACACTGAAACTGAAACTGAAACTAATGTAGAAACTGAAACTGAAACTAAAACTGAAACTGAAACTGAAACCGACACTGAAACTGAAACTGAAACTGAAATAAAAACTGAAACTGAAACTGAATCAAACACTGAAATAAAATCTGAAACTGACCCTGAAATTGAGGCTGGAACTCAAACAGAAACTGAGACTGAATCTGAAACTGAAACTGAAACTGCAACTAA
>JACJUY010013298.1:4695-20106 GCA_014220935.1 Platorchestia sp. MABIK | reverse complement strand
AGGCAGCGTTCTTACTTTTTAGGCCAGTGTGATATAAAACTGACCTAGTCCCTAAGTGTGCAAGATAAGAGTTGTCTTGCACGGGACTCTGGTAAGGAGCAAGGCTGGATTTGCGACAATATACCAGTTCAAGTTTGACAGAATAAAATGTAAGTCTCTTAAGAAATGTTACATTGGCAGGACTTGGATGACCCTGAAACACAATTTAACTGCGCACAAAGATCAGGGTTTATTTTTTTATCATTTCTGTGTCGACCTTAGTTGCAAGCCTATAATCAAGTACAATAATTTTATATGTTGAAAATGAGCATGTTGAAGTAAAAGAAGTGTTACATAAACTGGACCTTGAACCTGCCCTCAACGAAATACAAGTGACTTTTTTGCTCTAAAATTATTCAATTGGACCGCATGCAGCTTGAATGTTTGAAACATCTGCTCGATCGCCCATTTCGCGCCTGGTGCCATAAAAACATAGCCGTTGTGCATTGCTGTTACGTAGTCTTGTGATTTCATGCTCTTGTTGAACAACTTTTCTATTCTAGTCATTTTGTGTTGTGATTTTCAGCATTTTCATTGGGTGGGTCGAATGTAGCCCAAGTATTAGATTTACATTTTTATCAATGGGACCGTAAAATTTTTCTGAACATTTCGAGCCTGAGGAGGATGTTAGTTACATCGAAGCGTCTCTTCTTATAGAGTGCCAGATATAGAATTTTAACGATTGACAGTGTTCAAGTTGAAATGATGAGGAATTTTCTTTGTATTTTAACACGTGAAGAACTTGAACAATGATACTTTTAATGAGGAAAATAGAAAGAACACTTCACTTGAGCTAGGCCTTGTTAAGTTAGACTATAACTTGAGCAATTGGATTAATTGAGGCAGAAGAAAACTCAGTCTAACTTTTTCGCCAGAGCATGCATGTTTTTCGCCGCCCAAGCGATTTAATTACTTGGGCGGCGAAAAACTTGCATGCAGGTGGCGTAAAAGTTAGGCTGGGAAATAGGTAAATACATGTAGGTTGGTAGCACAAGGTACGTTCTGGCCTCTGACACTTTTATATGACACACGTGAGGCTGATGCTCGGCTAGACACGTGAGGCTGATGCTCGGCTAGACACGTGAGGCTGATGCTCGGCTAGACACGTGAGGCTGATGCTCGGCTAGACACGTGAGGCTGATGCTCGGCTAGACACGTGAGGCTGATGCTGAGTGATACCGGAAGCTGGTGTAGAGCAGGACTGAAGACTGCTGCTCAGGAAGATAACCGAGGCTGGCGCTCGGCAAGACACATCCACGGCTGGTCTTCGACGAGACTCGTCCGAGGCTGATACTTGAGAAGCTAGTGTTCGGAAGCGATGTACAAAGCTGGTGCTCAGAAGGGACACACATAGCTAGGGTCTTGGTGCTACTCGTGAAACTTGCACTTGAAAGTGGCCACAGCCTGAGAAAGGTGTGCATGTATCTAAATTTCCACCACAAGTGAAGTTAAGCACTTGCCTGGTCCAATGATTAGGTGTTCATTTCCACGTAATAGATTATAAGATGCAAGTGAAATTTCTAGCGCGCAAAAGTAAGCTGTGCAACCAATCAACTGAGAGGAATGTAGACAATCTTAGGCACTGAAAAATGAACATTTAAACTTAATATGATAATAAAGGATGGTGACTCTCAGCCAGGCGTGCAGTATTTAAGCAGAGATCTAGGGCTCAAAGCACTGGTGTGGCAGTGGCAGTAGTGGACTGAAGACACCCTACTGAGAGAGGGAAAAACTGAAGTCCGATGAGAGTGTCGCCATAAAAGCGAGATGTTGACCCGCAACCTCAAAATAACCCATGTTAGGGAATTCTCAGATATATTTCTGGAAGCTCATAGCTTTACTCCTAAAACTATTTTCCTAACTATTTCAAAGCTTCAGTACTCAAAGATCGATTGAAATGAAATAAACATACTGCTACCGTTACGGTATATTTTCGTATTGGTGACACGAAGGCAGAGATTGGGAAAATTGCTACAAAAGCCAAAATTGATAACTTTGTATTGAAACAATTAAAACCTACCAAAGATTCCTCTTGAAGCGGTTGCTATAGAATATCTTGCATCTCCAAAGTTGAAGCCCTTGAATGAAGAGCCTGACGAACCCAACACAAAGTTAGCCAGAGAAATGAGTTTGGATGGACGAACACCTGAGAGTGGTTGTAAAAAGACTTTCATTTGATAGATTTTTAGATGCCAAGTATTTTACAAACCTCCATAGTAAAGCCCCTCAGGGGGATACAACTGTTGTATCTATGGGAATTAGCGCTCCCAGGGGGACTATGTGAGGGCCCGAGCTAAGGGTTAGGTAGGCTTCCTTTTTGTTGAAATAAAATAGGTTTTTGTTCTGTTACGGACCATCTTTTTTCGGCTCACTGCTGTCCTGTTTTTTCAACACCTACTACTTTCTTCTTCAACTTTGATCTTGTTTCATAAACTTCTTTCTCATCTTACTGTTTCTATGCCCTTTCTGCGTAGATTCCACGTTCCCTAAACTCCATACTAAATGGTGCCTTCCTCCTTCCTCTCTTTGGATCGCCTTTGTAGCGGATAGGGAGGCTTAAACTAACTAATAATCTAACTAATAATAATCTCCAAAGTAAAGTTGATGAATTATGTAGTGTTGCCGATCTCTCGGACGTGTTCAAAAATAGTACAGTCGTAAATGGCACAGTGTTAGATGAGAAACTTCTCAGTGTTGTGATTTTCAGCAAACATCTGTTCAAGCAGCCTGGGCTCCTGAAGTATGGTGGTCAGACGTCAACAGCCCACTTTTGTGTTGGAGTACGCTACCATTTGGGGAACAAATATTCCTCACTTTGTTGCCACCCCACTTAGAGGTCCATGACATTGGTCATGGAGTAAGCTAACAGTTGAAAAACGAAAATATCGCTCATTTTTGTTGAACTAAGGGTATAAGTAAATGCTGACTCCTACACTTGAAAAAACAGAAAAACATTGCAAGAAATTTGCTATTGGCTTTCAAACAAAATAACATATTTACTCTCACGGTAAACAAGACACATTAAGTGATAACAGGACCATTTTCAAATGTTTTACAGCGGGGCAATGCGAACCTCCACATTGCTAATCTGAACACAATTTATATTTCTGTTTGGTCTTTTTTCGAGTTTGATATTTATGCTTCCTCCCACGACTACTGAAGCTCTGAAGCACCCCATGGAAATGGCGGAGGTGAGAATTCCATCAGACGATCTCCACAAAGCTGTAGAGCTTGGAGCTCACTTAAGCTTGTGATGCGGCTTATAGGGGAACATATAAAGGTCCTAACGCATTGAAATTTTTGTGTTATGTGATATATTATCTGGGTGAATTGTGAGGTTTCACTCGAAATCAATTTTTGGAGCTTAAATTAAATTCGATGTATACACGCACATACTCGCAAAACTGCAGCCAAAGGTTCACGAGACATGGGAAGGGCGGAATGGGTCTGTAGCGGGACTTCTGGGATTTTTGGTACATTGGACAACCAAAAGTAAGTTTCATTTCCGTTTCTGATTTTTTCTCAACCATGTATGATCTGATTAATCGTCACTACTATCAGCATAATAGCCGGCTCACGTGAATCCGCCCTCAACAAGCAAGACGTGAGGGTGGGGGCGCTAGGGACTTCGAACTTCTCTAAGACCGATGGGCGTTTGCAGGTGATGAATTTTACACCCACGAGGCCATTTGAGCTGCAAAAGTAGTTCTTTCTGCATCGGTAAGAAATTTTATGCGTAAATTGCACCAAAGGATTATTGTATTTTTCATGTAGGGACTTAGTTCCGTACGAAGGGAAATATTTTAAAGAATTATTTTTTATTTACTTGAATTCCTTTTTTTCCATGCAGTGTAAAGTTCCATGGTCAGATTTTAGATATGTTTTTAGAAATGAGAATGAAGTTGCGGATCTAGAGCTTTTTTGAGGGGGGTGTGAAACTGAATTCGCGCAATCCCTCTGGAAATTGTTTTTTTTAAGAATATCTCGTTTTCAATGGCAAAAATCGAGTAATGAATGCTAGCGAAAAATATCCTCATGTGTAAAAATAGATCTGTGAATCAAGTTTTAAATCGGATCAGTCCCGTTTAGGACCTCATCCGAAGCGCAGATGATTTCCTTAAAAAAGGTGAAGTGTGTCATTTTTTATTAGTCAAAAAAAGTAAACTGTCATCTCGAAGAAATGCAAATGCTTGTTGGACATCTTAAACTTGCTAGAATTGTTCACTTTACAGCCGATCCTAGGCAGTGATGACGCGTTCTGGAGTCAGTTCTGGGGTGACCACGTGAGCAGCGTGTCGGACGTGTTCGTGCTGCTGCCGGCGTCGGAGGTGCGGGCGCTGAGGGAGAGCGCCCCCTCCAACCTGGCCACCCTCTGCTACAAGGCGGTCGAGCGGCTCGTGAACGCTGCTGATGCTGGTGCTGCTACGCATCAAGAGCAACAGGCTGGTCTGTGGTCGCTTGTGGCTTTTTTTAGAGTCTGCTTATAAGAGAGCTGAGTTCGTTTATTGCTATCACATTCGTGTTTCATGATTCAGCAGAGAACTCAGTGTTTGACTCGTTTATATTTTTTTGTTGGGCCCAATGGTAGTGTAATGAATATTGAATAACTTTTTTCTATTGCAGCAAAATTTGACATGAAGCACATTTTTCAGTCCTACAAGATAATGGTTAATAACATAATATAGTAATTATCTTATATTACTAAGAGGAAGAGGTAATTATAAATATAGCAATAAGCAGTGTAGCGCAAATTCATTTTTTGGTTATATCGTATGGATCAAAAAAATTAAACATTACTCTAAACAGTAATAACTTTACAGTGAATGAAGATAATTTAATTGTTTTTTGCATTAGTGGAGAAATAACTTTACCATGAATGAAGATAATTTAATTCTGTTTTTTGTGTTGGATGGAAAAAAATGTTTTCCCTAATAATGTTAAGTCACATTAAAATTGATTGTATCAGTGATGATGAATGGTTGTAGTCAGTAATATACCATATGGTATATTTTGACATTATTTTTGTTAGAGCCCCAAGATCTTTTGAAAATGATTTTTTCCTTGGATTAACAGGATTATATACCACTTGTATTGGTTCCTCCATTTTTATGCTGCTCATAATTTTTTGGAGTGAAAGTAAGCAATAAAAGTGGCTGAATTAGAGGTCTTCACACACTTGCACTCTCTCTATTGACATCTCTCAGGGGATGCAGCTATTGTGTCTGTGGGAATTAGCAGTCCCAGGGGAAAATACAAGTTCACAAGCTGAGAGTTGGGTAGGCTTTCTTTTGTTGAAATAAAAGGCTCTTTTCTAATACTAAGGACCATCTTTTTTGGTTCACTGCTGTCCTGTTTTTCAGCACCTATACTCTCTTCTTCAGCTTTTATCTTGTTTCATAAACTTCTTTCTCAACTTACTGTTTCTATGCATCTTAAGCATACATTTCATGTTCCCTTATCTCCCTACTTGATAGTGCCTTCCTCTCTTTGGAACGCCTTTGTTGTGGTTAGAGAGGCTTAAACTAGCATCTAATTACTGACAAATAATTTTCTCCCAGCTTGGTGTTTGTGCCATCCATTTATATTTGACCTTGCTTGAAACATACTCTCGCTCATTTCCATCACAGAATGTTTGTTATAAATGAGATGCTGCATCTGCATTCATGGATGCATTTATAAAACTTCACCATTCAGGCTACAACTGTTAAAATATCTTCATTGAATGTAGAGACAAGTAGAAATGGGTGTAGGTGTCATTCTGGTACTGTTGATGCATTATAAAGTGAGGCTGTACAGCTGTGCTATGGTTGTGTTGGCAGTGCTGAACTGCGTTCGCATCCTGACCCGTGTGCTGCCTTACATCTTTGAGGACCCTGACTGGAGAGGCTTCTTCTGGTCTAGCCTTCCTTCAGAGGAGGGGGGAGAGGGAGGAGGTGGTGGGGGTGTGGAGGAGTCCTCCTCTGTACCTCTTGCCCACAGCCTCATCAATGCTCTTTGTGTGAGTTGTGGCGAGGCAGGAAGATTCGTAGCGTGTGGGTCTGAGTGACTCGTATGGGCTCTTGAGTGGCACAATGTGTGGCGTGTGGGTCTGAGTGACTCTCGTATGGGCTGCTGAGTGGCACAATGACGAGTTGCTCCTATGAGGGGTTGGGTGGCGAGAAGATGAGTGACAATCTCAGAGTACAGCGGGTGACAAGACAATGGATGACACTGGTTTGGCCAGTGTTTACCAATGAATGAATTCTCTTCATGTCATTGAACGATGAAAATTGAAATTTTGCCATGGAATATATAACCATGTTTTAAAATTTCCTCAGCATAATATAATATTTTTTTAAGGAGTATTACTGTTTACTGTATATAGTATTACTCAAAGTTTAGTTTTATAACAAATGATGAATTCGTTGGAAATTGTATGTGTAATTAGACATTCCTCATAAAATCAGGAATTCTTCAAAGGTCCAAAAGTTGTTTTTTGATACGAGCGCAAATTTACCATCATGCTGTGATATGCTCTCATATTTTAAATTAATCAAGTAATCATTGAAGACTAAAGTAATGTGAGTGGAGAGAAATATAGTGTCTGTCAGTGCAGCCATTGCTGAGTTTGATTCTTACAACGATCTATTTTGAAAATAAAATATTTGTATACCTTAGAAAAAAGAAAATGGAATTATTGAAAGTAAATGGTGTAGGTGTTCAGAGCCACCAGCATCTGCACTCAGCTAGAGAATATTTCCATTTACGGCATTAGAATATCGTAAAGTTTTCCTTCTGCAGGACTTTGAGTCTAGCAAAATTTACTTCATCTGGGCTGGTGGGCAACAGTCGTTTTTTTAACCGAAACGTAAAGCTGTCAGGTTCTATGTAGTTATATTTAACTCTGTCACAATTGTCTCAAGTCAATTGTTAATGGAGAATTTGTGCTTTTTTCAAATGGTGAGATCCATTTTGCTTTTCTAGGATCTCCTGTTCTGCCCGGACTTCACTGTCACGTCTACCAAAAAGAATGGCCCAGTAAGTTTGGGGCACGGTAGAGGAAACAAGGTAGGTTCAAACCAGTCTTTTTTTCGTTGACGGTGTGGCAATACTGACGTCACGTCAACGAACCAATAGCAGCGCTCATATTGCATGTGGTAGCACTGAGACCCCAAATCTTGCTCCACTATTGGCCTAACGACATGGTGCTTTGATGATGTCATAAAGTTTCTAAAATTAAGCCTTTCTATTGGCTAGCCGAATAAGAGGAGGTGTATTTTCTCCCGTGTAAATGACCCTGCCTTGTACCGTGGTTTGGGATGTCTTCTGTGAGTGCTACTGCTATGATTTTGATGTCGGATCAGTTGCGTTTTTGGACCCAGACTAGTTCTGGATAATCAATTCTCTCTTCTTTTGTGCCCAATGTTGTATGGTTTCTTTCCTATCTAGAGTATAACATTGAGCACTGCATGTTTTTTTATGTTCAATGTAGATGATGGTGTGAATCACAATACTTTTTTTGATAATTTTCACTAAACAAATTTTCATTTTGCATGTTTTACTTTAGTTTAGATTTGAAACTTGTCTTTATTCATCAAGGAAAGGCTATTTGGTCACTTCTACAAGTACCACCTCACTGGCCTGCATGGATGACTTCATATGCACAAGTCTTTGGCGACCTACACTTTTACGAGTCTTTGCTTTATTCTAGGACCTCTTTAACAATGTATATTTTCCCGAAATTGTGGCATTAGGTGCTTTGTTGAAGTTGAGACGAATGAGAACCTTTTCTAGCCGCCTCTCGATCATGTGTCGTCCTCTATCCGTGGTCGATCGTGTCTTATCGTCATCACTCCTTGGAGGTGCTTTGGGGGATAGTCACGCCACATTGTATTTCAAATGCAGTTTAATAAAAAATGTGCCCTAAATTTTTCGTTATGCTAACCAATATTTTTCACCAAAACGTTCTCCGTAGTTTATCTAATCAGCTGGAGTCAACAGATTTTAGCGTCTAAACTAATTCTCCGCTGCCTCCCTATTCTGCTCCTAACTCACCTGTCACTCCTGCACTTTCTTCCCTTTGCTATGGCCTGCTCCAACCATCCAGTGTTCCCTTCTTTGACAGAGTCCAATAAAAAAGACACAATTTTTTACACCCTCCAATAAAAACTGTATCAACAACTAAATTCCACGATGCCTGAGTGTGTGTTATGTGATCGCGAGATGAGATGGTGAGCACTCTAACACGCGCTCACTATGGCCGCTGCTCCAGGACGCACACGAGGACCTGCAGACGCTGGACAGCTGCGAGTTCATCTGGGAGGCGGGGGTGGGGGCCGCACACGCCCCCCCGCACAGCCCCGTCCATGACTCCAACAGGAAGGAGGTGTTGAAGCTCATCCTCACCTGCTGCAGCCAGATCATATACCAAGGTGAGGGGGAAGCGCATGTCCGCTTGTATTTCTACTAAGTTTAAACAAGAAAATAATGGCTAGGAATCTGGCTTTGGTTGGCAACATCACGTTTAAAAGCTTTACAGTTAAAATTGAACGTTTTGACTCGATGAGTCGTTCTCAACAAATTGCTCTGAAAATGTTGAAAACATCCAAGGTAAATGTACAAGGTAAGTAAAAAAAGGGAAAAATAAAATAAAATTGCTTAACCACTTGCGAAGGAAAAGCGGAGTGGGGGCATTTAATGCAGGCTTTTGCTGTATAACATGAAACGATTCTATTATGCGGAAATCGAGGTTGTTCAAAGCAGCGGCTAATATATTAAAATCGTCTAATTTAATTGTTTATCCAAACCGATTTCATAACAGAAGGGTGCAATCCGGTGTATCAACAACAGCCGGTGTAGCTTCTAATGTTTAGAGGTAATGCCATCAAAGAGGTAAGTTTGTTCTAGCAGTGCAGTGCTGAGGGTACTGGTTATAGTTAATTGCCTTGGTTAATTCAACGCAGCACTGCTACACTAATTTCTAATGTCAATACCAGGGATGTTGAACATAATATCAACAACATCACTTATTGGTAACAATATAGAACAGTTGGACAGAAATATGAGGTAGCTACTTGGAGAGCAGTAGCGCTGACACATGCGTGCGATAGCTCAACCAAAATGCATGTGCGGCTAGCGCTATGGGAGGTGCACAACATTGCAATAGCACTGGACATACACGAGTGAAGTGTGAACACATTTCCACCAAAAGTAGATCAAAAGATCCTAAAATGAGGCAGAGATGTTCTTGTCTCTTGACAATTGCGCAACAATATAAAGGACTTCATACCAAATGAAGTGACTGCAGCTTTGCTTGTGCTGCTCCGTTGCTCGGCTGCAGTGTGTTGCCGTCTGCACACGCAACCATAGATAGACTTACTTAGACAAGTCAAAACCTCTTACTCTATGTCGCGACTAAAATTAACAAGCGGACGATTGACATGAGCAAAATGCCTTAGCAACAAGTCATGTTTTTGTCCGGGTGGAGCAGTACAGTGTCAGCTGAGTTGTTCACAGTATTGAGGCTAGTGGCCGGCTTTGTCCCCCGCACCACGATGTATAACATTCCGATCTTGGTGTAGCACTTTGCTCGCAGTTACGTACAACATGTGTTTCTCTTAGGAATCAGCATCATAAATGAACGACCAAAAGGCCGTCCTGTAACCGACGTACTCACTCTCCGTCCTATGGAGACCTAAACATGTTAAGTTGAGACAGGTTCAACCTGTTCTCATTCGTACTAGTTGGTGAACCTTAATGGAAGTGATCTGTGTTGTGCGGACGCAGCTGAGAGCGAGGCGACGTTTGCGAGCAGTGGCGTGGGGGCGCAACAGAGCGTGATTCCTGGGACGCCTTCCTCCTCGTCTGTGAACCCCTGGCTCTCCCTCTTCACCTCGTTCTCCAACAGGCACGCCTTGCCCCTCTTCACTTCCCTCCTCAACACCGTGAGCAATTTCACCCTCGAGCCTCAAGCCGAGGTCTCGCTTATTTTCTCCTGGGATGTAATTCTTTTCAGCTTGCTCAACTCGTTCAGTTCACGTACAGAGGGGCGCTTTTGTAGTTCACTTGAAAGCTGATAGAAATTACTTTTGTGTGTCTCAGTGGCCAGAATTGTTAGAGAATAGAATTGGTTGACTAATTAATGACGCAGCCTCTGTTCTTGTCCTACGATTACGCTTTTGCCGAAATGGTTAGTGGGGTGCCGGTTGGCGGCTGGCCCATGATGTGGCAAAATAGGCGTGAGAACCTATCAGGCTTTTGACCAGAAGGGCAGAGGTACGGGAGAGAATTTGTTATTCCAGGTATTTTGTGCCGCTCCTGCTTCTTGGCTGAAAGAATCGAAGGTCTTGAAATTATGGTCACGCATCAAAATCTTGTTACCAAAACACGGTGTCCTCTTGAGGCCAGTGCGCTGGGATCGTCTGTTGTATCTAGGGGCCTGAGCACTCGCCAAGGATAAGTAAGGTTGGCAAAATTACGTCAAGGAGCTATTTTGATTGTGTGCTCTTGTGTGCTTGCCAAGGAATGTAACGCACCACCGAGATAACCAATGTATGTACACTACACGCATGACGTCTGACTATGAGGTACCATGGGTTTACTTGCTAAGTTAAACAGTGATTGCAGTTCACTTTCCTTCGAAATCTCCCTAGGGAAATGAGAAATGTTTATTGCCAAACCACATGCACTGAACAGGGAAGGTAGAAACAGCTGCTGTGCAGCACGAGGCATTGATGCAGTTGAGGCTCACCTCAGCAACACACGAGCTGCTGCGCCGTGTGTTGTGTGTGCACACAATAAACAATGAGACTAGCTGAATCTTCAAGGCGGCAATCTGGTACTTGCCAGCGGAGGCAACGAACTCTGGAGACAGTGCGAGTGCGTTGTGCAGCTTGTGTGAGAAGACAGCGATCTGTGCTGCTTGCTTTATGAGCTTTAGAAGCCTCAAGCTGTGCTTCTTCTTTGAAAAGGCAGGCAATTGTACTGTTGGATTGAGAAGACCAGGAGCTGTGCTGTTTACTTGAGAAGGTAGTCAGCCCGGTGCCGGTGTGGAGGGAGTGCAGGATGCAGCTGTCCCTGCCCTCAGGTGTGCGGCTATGACCCTGTAGGCCGGGGCCTGCCGTACAACCACCTGCTCTTCACCGACTCCCGCGAGTGCCTGGTGGAGACGTGCCTCCAGCTCCTCATCACTGCGC
The DNA here is from genome assembly GCA_014220935.1 of Platorchestia sp. MABIK. Taxonomy (NCBI): domain Eukaryota; kingdom Metazoa; phylum Arthropoda; class Malacostraca; order Amphipoda; family Talitridae; genus Platorchestia; species Platorchestia sp. MABIK. The sequence goes on along the minus strand of JACJUY010013298.1, from coordinate 8,893 downwards.
TCGACTCGCAGGAGGGCGCTTCTGACGAGGAGGTAGGTGCTGGCGCTCACCTGCGCCTGGTGGGGCGTGTACTTAGGTGTGCTGGCATGCTGACGGCTGGGCAGCGCGCTCACCAATGTCTTCAGGGGATGGACAAAAATATAGAAGCACCTAAAGAAACGTGTTAACTTGCCTGTGATGGTGTAAGAAAACCGTCGGTATTCGAAAATCTTGGTCTTCTCATAGTGGATGAATACAGGCTTTGTATTATTTTTAAAGGAACTCAATGCCGCGACAAAGTAGACCATCATGCAAAATAGATACAAGGCAAGCTCAGGTAAAAGTGATCGATGTGACTAACGATCACGCAGTTTTCTCCACGAAGTAGGCCATGCAAGTTGAATAATGATGAGTTCTGCTGACTAGTGGCCAGAGATGTGGCAAATAACCACCATGCTCACAGAATCACTTCTGGACGATCGAGGGACGATGAAATCTTGGCAGACAACATACCATTAGGCAACTAACATTGCGCCGTGGGATGGATATGATCGGCCAAAATGGTCACAAAATCCTTGCCAGTAATACGAATGACTGTGCTCAGTAATCACGGACCACGCTATGGCTGCCCAAATCGTGACCGAACCCTCACCGTGCTTTGCTGTTAGCAGCAACGAGGGTGCATCGTAGGTTTGGGATGGCGTTCGCGAGACGCAGACTCAGTCAAAAGTTGGAAGCAGTGTGTTAAAAATTCACCCTATCAAATGACTGTTTTCCATTGCTCCATGGTCTAGGTTTAATAGTTCTAGGTTTAATAGTTTTAGCATCACGTATTTCTTACGGGCATTGGCATCACTGCTCAGGGATTTTGTAATTTCAGCTCGCTCGAAAAATCCATGCTTGCGTACCTTTTTTCTTACTGTTTGGCGCTCACAGGCTTTGTGGGTGTTCAGCTCAAATCTAACTTGAAGCTCTCGTCTGCAAATTCTCGTCACAATCTTCATCGATGTTCGTGCGTGTGTCACGATTAACACACTTTCGTCCGCGTGATGAACGGAGGATGTTTTTGTCGCTTTCCCTGAATGCGCTATAAACATTTCATGCGGAGCTCCTAGAGACATCGCACATTTCGGCTACCTTGGTGATGGAAACACCTGCCAGACGAGCACCGACAATTTGTCCCCCTTCAAAGTCACTTGGCTCAGGCATGATGCTCTCACAACTACACAGAACTTTGTTCTGACAACTGAAACTTGTGACGTGTTGATCACATGCAACAGCGCCACCCACACTCTTGGCTAGGATCAACATTTACGTCCAAACCTGCGTTTCACGAGGTGTTCGCACATTTTTGTCCAACCCCTGTAGCTTCTCTTCATCTACTGACTTGTAATCAGTTCCCTGCTTATATGTACTGCAGTTTTCCGTTATGCGTTGAGTTTCTCAAATGTATACTCAGGTCATCTATTGAATCAAATACCCTTTTATGAAATCAAATCCCCTTTTAATGAATCAAATCCCTTTTTAAGAAATTAGATCCCTTTTTAACAATTTAAATTCTCTTTCAACAATTTATATTCCCTTGTGTCCTCATGTGCTCCACATCTCTCCCTCTCATCTCCTTGTGCCTACACCTGCCCCCTCGTACTCCATGCCCCTCACCTGTGCTGTCTGTACTCCGTGCCCCTCACCTGTGCTGTCTGTACTCCATGCCCCTCACCTGTGCTGTCTGTACTCCATGCCCCTCACCTGAGCTGTCTGTACTGCATGCCCCTCCCCTGTGCTGTCTGTGCTCCATGCCCCTCACCTGTGCTGTCTGTACTGCATGCCCCTCACCTCTGCTGTCTGTACTACCTGTGACCCACATCTCCCCATCCTTCACGCCCCTCACCATCCCCCTCTCCCTCTCTACTCCGTACCTGTGGTGCCCGCAGGTATCGGCTGTCCCGGACAACCTGTTCATCAACTACCTGAGCCGCATTCACCGCGAAGAAGACTTTGGCTTTGTGCTGCACGGCTTCACGAGGCTTCTGAACAACCCCCTGCAGCAGACCTACCTGCCCCACTCCACGAAGAAGGTTGCTTTTCACCAGGAGCTGCTCGTCTTCTTTTGGAAGTTTTGTGACTACAATAAGGTGGGAATGCCGCAAAATTGTAGATCACCTTACAGTTGATGAGTAGGAGTAATTGTTTGCTCATAAGAAGGTCTCAAACAATTTGAACAAGTAGCTCAAATGCTACAGTACTGATCTCCAATCAGATTTTAGATTCTTTCTTGAGTACATTCTCGTAAACTCGTGCTACACCTCGGCGCTTGGTGTAGCGGTAACACTCCTCTGCACGTAGTGAGCAATGGTAAAGTACAAGATCAAGCCAAATTTGGAGTGAAAATCTGTGATTTGAGGTCTACATACATTCGTTACTGTTTGCTCTCTGCTGCATACACTTAAGTCACTCAGTTGTCATCGATTTGTTGCCGACCGCTGATATGTCTCCGCTGTCTCTGGCTCAATTTCTGTTTAGCTCTGGACTTGTTTTCTTCTTTTGCAGCTTCATCCCTTACTTACCACGATGCTAGCCTAATGTGTTCCACAGAATACGTCTGATGATCTCATGTGTCCATTGTACGAGTGAAAGGTGTCGTACACCAATGATAGTGAGATTAGACTTTTTGTTCACTTTTAAGAGTTCATTTTCAATAAATAATCTTGATAACAAACAATTTAAGTTTCATGCTCATATTATTTTCACAGGCCTTTCTATTACTTCAGTATGAATTATTTGATTGTTCGTCAACATCAGTAGCAACGAGAGAAGAATTGAAGTCGAGCGTAGGTTGGAGCTAAACCAGCTGTAGAGAAAACATTTTCACAAGTGTACTTGAACACCTTCCAGGCTTAGCTTCAAGCCTAAACAATGAGATGCAGTAACGGGAGAACATCAGAAGTCTCGCCTTGTATGTGAGCTGCTATTCGCCTTATGCAGGTCACACTTCCCGAGTGGAAGTGCGATGCTTGAGTGTGGTAGTGCGATGCTTGAGTGTGGTAGGGCTTGGCTGAGGCCGTCGTCTGCGCTGCCATGTGCTGAACGGCACAGTCTCAGTGCCCTGGCAGACGACGAGAGTAGCTGCGTCTTAGCTCGTCAGCTGCTCAACTTCTCAAGGCTTACAGCTGTTGTCTCTGTGCAAATTGGCACTCCCACGGTGATGTAAGGTCCCAAGATAAAGGTTAGGTAGGCCTTCCATTTGTTGGAACAAAAAAGATTTTTTTTAGTTTACTGCTTTCTTTTTTAATTCACTGCTTTCCTTTTTTCAGTGTTAATTATTTTTTTCTCTAACTTCTATCTTGGTTCGTTAACTTCTTTCCACCTTGCGGCTTCTATAGGCGAGGGTATGGGGACACACCTTGCAAATAGATTCCCCGTACCTTTTAGTCCATACTTAATGGTGCATTTATTTTTCTTTTTTGGAAATGCCTTTGTTTTGGTTATTGTGGTTTGAGAGGCTTAAATTAATTCATCAAATCTCACCTGCTGAGTCTCTTGAGAGTTAATTGGTTCGGTTTAGATCATTTCAGGGATGAGCAGTACATAATATTTAGATTTGAGGTGTTCTCTCGTGTGAAACGAACAGTAAATCAACATATGACACAGGGACTTGCCTTGTAGACTTCAGTAGTATTTCTTAGTGCTAAATTTGATGTGATTGGTACTTGGCTCGCAGTGCTTGGTACTTGACATACACGGCCTGGTACTTGGCTCGCAGTGCCTGGTACTTGACAGACAGGGCCTGGTACTTGGCTCGCAGGGCCTGGTACTTGGCTCGCAGGGCCTGGTACTTGGCTCGCAGGGCCTGGTACTTGGCTCGCAGTGCCTGGTACTTGGCTTGGGGTGACGGATACGCGTGTCGCTGCACACCACCACAGTTCAGCTGCAGCAGCTCATGACTGACACGAACATTTCACGTGCAGAAGTTCCTGTTCTACGTGCTGAAGAGCAGCGAGGTGCTGGAGGTGCTCGTACCCATCCTCTTCCATCTCAACGACGCTCGTGCTGACCAGTGTGCGTGCTGCAGGCAGGTGTTGTGCCGGGTGTTGCAGGCAGGTGTTGTGCCGGGTGTTGCAGGCAGGTGTTGTGCCGGGTGTTGCAGGCAGGTGTTGTGCCGGGTGTTGCAGGCAGGTGTTGTGCCGAGTGCTGCAGGCAGGTGTTGTGCCGAGTGCTG